>JAVQJD010089044.1:0-31180 GCA_036023655.1 Nannoperca australis | reverse complement strand
GGGTGTGTGTGTGTGTGTGTGTGTGTGTGTGTGTGTGTGTGTGTGTGTGTGTGTGTGTGTGTGTGTGTGTGTGTGTGTGTGTGTGTGTGTGTGTGTGTGTGTGTGTGTGTGTGTTTTGTCTCTCGTCTCTCAGCTGGCACTGTGATGAGAAGGCTAATTTCTGAGTGGAATGTGACTCAGATGGTCAGTGAACTATCACAGGTGACGGTTCACCTGATGGCCTCCACCTGGGATGAGACTGCTGACCACCAGAACAACACTCAGGTGAAGAAGACTCACCTGCTCAGCCTGTCGTCCCTGAGCTACCAGCGACAGAGCAACCGCATGGAGGAGGTAAAACCCCAGAGTTGGCTGGAGTTTAAACCTATTTTGAACTGTGGCTGCATTCGTAATCGAGATTTTTATTTTTGAATATTTCTGACAGGAGGTGAACCAGACGGATGAGACTAACGCCTCTTACACTCACAAACTGCGCCTGGTGGACCTGCGTGCTTCCTGGACCACCACTAACAGGAACATAGCCTTTGGGCTGTACGACGGTTATAAAAAGGCATCCGTACTGAAGAGGAACCTCTCCACCGAAGCTTTGAAGGGACTGAGGATCGACACGCAGCTGCAGACCAAGAAGCTCAAACGCTCTCCTTCCAACTACTCTCCCAACACAGTTCCTACAACACCAGTTATTCCCACCGTCAGCCGAGCAGAAAAAAGTCAACATGAAGGTGAAGAAACAGCTTGACTAAGAAAAAGTCAACAGCTGAGTCTTATAAGATCCACTAACCTCTTTCTTTTCATTTCCCCTCCTTCACTTTGTAGGAACAACGATGCTCCAGAAACTGATTGAGGAAACAGACAAGTTTGTGGTGTTTTCAGAGGAGGACTCAGGTGTCAGTGACCAGCTGTGTGGCATCGCAGCCTGTCAGACGGATGATGTCTATAACCGCAACTGGTTCATCGAGTTGGTCAACTGTCAGGTACCTTTTATGAATAATAGCATTTCGATTTTTAAGATTTAGTTTTCCATATTGCAACGTCACGTGAAGTTAAAGTAAATTGTTGTATAAAGGTTTGTTAAGTTTCATGTTAAATCTGTAATTGAAGGATTGCATGTTCTGCTACAGGAACGTCCAATAATGTGAGCTACAACATCCCATAGTGGCTGAGGAAACCATGTGAAACCTAACCAACTAAAAAAAATAAATTTCAGTCTTTAAGAATTGATGTTTTCTCCTGGATGAATGAATGCAGATCAATAATCCCATCTGCTACTTTGCTCTGCCCAGATGATGCTGCGCGGCACGGAGACGGCAGGCTGCGTGCTGGTGTCTGCGGCGAAGGCTCAGCTGCTCCAGTGTGAGCATCACCCGGCCTGGTACAACGATACCCTGAAGCAGAAAACCACTTGGACCTGCCTGCTGGATGGCATGCAGTACTTTGCCACCATGGAGCCCAACCCATCTGAGCAAGAGGACAGACAGTTGTGGCTGGAGGTAAGCACGGCTTATTGCAAAGTATGAAGAAAACGAAGTAAATCACCCGTTATGCACACTGCACTTCCTGCTTCTTGACTCTTTACCCCGGGTTGTGTTCAGGTGAAAAACATAGAGGAGCACCGGCAGCGGAACCTAGACTCAGTGCTGGAGCTGATGGAGAGTGGCCAGGCTGTGGGAGGAATGGTTAGCACCACAACAGGTGAATGACTTCTCAAACACAGGGTTGTTCTCCCTCACCACATAGTGGACACCTCCCCTACGCCACAGGCGCCACAAATGATTGATAGGTCTATCCCTTGCACTGCACTGGTGTTTTCCCAATACGTTTTTTTTTTTCTTAATGTCTACCGGTAAAGTGATTCTGATTAATTAAAAGAACAATTTGAAGAACAATACATTTTTCTCTTCAATGACTACAGACTGGAACCAGCCGGCCCAGGTGAACGAGACTCAGCAGGTTCAGCGTATCATCTCACGTTGTAGCTGCCGGATGCACTACATCAGTTACAGTCACGACATCAACCCAGAGGTGGCCACGCAGATCAAACCACCGGAGCTGAGGGATAACCACGAGAAGGAGGACCTGCTGAAAAAGCAGGCTGGTATGTCGGAGCAACCGCATTGTGTATATCTTCAGCCTGTGAGGGAGAATGCAAAGTTTGTACATACATGTTTGTCATATATGAGCGTAAGAATTTTATTGTGTTGATTTAACAGGGGCCGTGGACACCTTCACCCTCATTCACCACGATCTTGAGATATCCACTAACCCTGTTCAGTACGCTATGATCCTGGACATTGTCAACAACCTGTTGTTACACGTGGAGCCCAGACGCAAGGTAGTCTGCAGCAACAGACGGGCTAATGGTCCCTGTATGTGCTTGTCCTTACTGGTGTTTTCTCTTTGCTTATTCTTCGTGGTGCTTCCAGGAGCACAGTGAGAAAAAGCAGCGCGTTCGTTTCCAGCTGGAGATTTCCAGTAACCCCGAGGAGCAGCGCAGCAGCATCCTGCACCTCCAGGAGGCAGTCCGGCAGCACCTCGCCCTGATTAGACGCCTTGAGAAACAGATTTACTCCAACATCAGGGTGAGTCGCATAGTGCTTTACTCCTTGAGTTACCACTGACAGTTTATGATTATTTTTTTACACATCATACGTAAAATGGGCTGCGTTAGAAAGAGGGGCAAGTGAGTTTACCAGGCCTCTGTAGCCCGCTTCTCTTGATGCGGCTACACGCCCGAATCTCCGACTAAACTATCAGCAGTCGAGTTGCTTTGTGGGTAGTGTAGTCACCAGGATTTGAAAAGTTAGAAGAATGCTGCAATTATAAAGATGATATCTCTGGTTCTGCTGCATAGAGTCTGGCAGGAGTGCAATGCTAAATCGGTGGAGTTTTAATTATACGTTTGCTTTCTTTCTCATCCTGCAGGCTCAAGCCGAGGAGCTGAGCGGTGAACTGATGGAGATCAACGTGAGACTGCAGAACCAGCTAAACCAGGAGAAGAATGACATGCAGATGAAGAGCGAAGAGCTCAACATTCTGATCAGGTCTCACATCAGCACTCATTCACATCCAATACTGAGAACACGTGGCACACAGGCTAAAAAAAAAAATATATATATATATAAATCTGTTCTCTTACTTTCAGGTGTTTTAAAGACTTCCAGCTGCAACGGGCGAACAAGCTGGAGCTGCGTAAGCCCCCAGAGGATGTGAGTGTGGTGAGGAGAACCGAGATCTACTTTGCCCAGGCCCGCTGGTGTTTGACCGAAGAGGACGGCCAGCTTGGCATTGCTGAGTTGGAGCTGCAGAGATTCATGTACAGTAAGGTGAGCAAAGCAGAGAACTACAGCGGTCTGGAGTTTGAAACGGCCGACGACCGTACAGCAGAGTGTTCTTCCATCTGGGGCTGAAGAACGTGATATCTGTCGTAATAATAATGCCTTCTGTCTTCTCACATATCCTCTTACTATTTGCATTTCAAAAACATTCCCACTGTTACAATCCTATCCAATATGTCTTACTTAATCACTGCTGGATGGTGTATGTTGATGAGTGAATGCTTTCTTCCCACAGCTCAACAAGTCTGATGACACAGCAGAGCATCTTTTGGAGTTAGGGTGGTTCACAATGAACAACCTACTGCCCAATGCAGCATACAAGGTACATTTGACTCTCATTATTCACTTTTGGCTACATTGGTTTGTTTTTCCAGTTACCAAAGGGAATAGTCATTTCATTTGACTTCAGTTTATTTTTTGCCTTAATTATGCAAGAAAATACATTGACATCCACGACAAACATCCTTTTTGAAAGCTCTTCTGAGGAACATCATCAACATATATTAATTATATTATAATATATTAAATTAAAACGCAGTGTGTACTCATATGTATGACTCTCTGCCTGGTTTCCTCTGTGCAGCGTGTGCGGGTATGTACAGTGCCGGTACAGTGACAAGACTTAATGTCTATGTTCATATTCAGTGTCGCATGCGCACCCAAGCATTCATTGATGCATGTGTGACCAAGGACTCATTACAAGTTCACTTTTCCTTATGGTTGTCTTCCATACCGTGTTCATATCATCGATAATATGTGCTGTGAAATATCGAAGTATACTGTTTTCAAAATCACATCAAAGAAAATGATTAACACAGAATCTCACTGGAGCGTTATTTTGTGATGTCGCGGAGGGCGAAAGTAACTCCCTCTTCTTTTATAGGTCGTTCTTCGTCCTCAGAGCAACTGCCAATCAGGACGCCAGTTTGCTTTGCGTATCTTCAGCAAAGTGCGCCCCCCTGTGGGAGGAATCTCTGTTAAGGAACACTTCGAGGTGAAGAACATCACGATCACTGAAACATTATGGATTGTGTTTTATTGTAGATATACATTTTTTTATAATGCTTGTTTCCGTCATCAGGTGAACGTGGTGCCTCTCACCATCCAGCTGATGTACCAGTTCTTCAAAAGGATGATGGGATTTTTCTTCCCAGGAAGAAATGTTGAGGAGGAGGAGGTCACCGATGAGGAAGACAAGTTCAGATTGGTTACCACGGGTAGGGTTTTTTTGGTCAACAATGGCAATATGACAGCAGGAGGCTGAGTAGCACTTAGTCTCCAATCTCTCTCACCAGCCTGTAATCTATACCAACTGTCTGATCAATAATAGTTTCCATTGTCTCTGCCAGATGTGTGTGTGTGTGGTATTGAATAGCCCATTACTTTGTTACGTCATCCCACTGGGCTATTAAAAGGCTCTGTTGCTTTGGATATGACCGTGAGAGGTAGGTGTGTGTGCGCGTGTGTGTGTGTGTGTGTGTGTGTCTCTCTCTCTTATTGGGAGTATAAGGTGTAGGGTGCAGAGTCACCCAGAGGCCACTGTGCTGATGCGCTCTGTGTCACAGGTATCCCTGTCAAGCCTCGGCAGTCGTCAGAGGACACCATGGGTGCTATGGGCCCCAGCAAAGGTGTCGCCCAGGGACTGAACCGCACTGCGGGGGTCAGGAGGTCGTTCAGGAAAGCTCCTGAGGTAGCCGCGCTTTTTGATCGTTTGTGCTCAGACGTCAAGATGAAAAACAGAACAAAGAAATGTAATTGCATTTTGTATTTGTATGCTCCCACCAGCATCCCGTCGATGACATTGATAAGATGAAGGAGCGAGCTGCTATGAACAACTCCTTCATCTACATCAAGATTCCCCAAGTGCCCCTCTGTGTCAGCTATAAGGTGGGCTTTTCTGTTGTTTTTGATCCAGTCCCTGTTCATCTTTATGGATAATGAACTTGAATAGAAAGAAATATAGAATTAAGACTGTTTATATCTTGTCCTCAAAACAGCTCATTTATACAAAGCCATCTCTGTGAAAAACATCAGTGGGCTTCTTGGCACTTTGTTTTTGGACTTCATTAACATATTTTTGTCTTTGGCCCTGTTGGATCTGCATTATGTTGCTGCAAAGCAAAATGTTAAGGCTGTGCTAAAAAGACTAGTGCAAGAGAGTTAGAAAAATAAATATTTTAAAAGGTAAAAATTCAATGCTAAAATATTAAGAAATACAAGTATGAGAATGCAGGAGTGTGTATCGTCCAAGTGAGCAGGTGGGTGTAGTTTTGAAGACGTCTTAGTTCAAGCAGCTCTAATCAATATATTTTACAATGGATCGCAGGACTACTTTTATTTCACAGTGTGGCTTGTACTTAGAAACCCACAGAGAATTATACACCCTCAGCTCTGTGGAGTATCTTTAACTATGTAAGGCAGAAAGTATTTCTGGTCTGATTAGATGTTGAACTAATGTTTGACTCTATGAACCCCCCCCCCGTCCTTTTTAGGGAGAAAAGAGTAGTGTGGACTGGAAGGACCTGAACCTGGTTCTGCCCTGTTTGGAGTACCATAACAACACCTGGACGTGGCTCGACTTTGCTATGGCTGTGAAAAGGGACAGCCGCAAAGCACTTGTAGCCCAGGTATGCAACATTTCTGACTTTGACGCCTCTCCTCGGTTAACCGGTTAAGATCACCATACAAAATTAAGATAGATGCATTTCTTTTTGCTATTTAGAGTTATCATTCTTTTCAGTGTGTTTTCAATTACCATTACCAAGAATGAGTAGGAGCAGAAACAACCTAAACATGTCCTGACACTGAAACATTGTGTATTTGTGATCTCGCTGCTCAGATGATAAAGGAGAAGCTGCGTCTGAAGCCAGCTTCAGGCTCAGACCTGCGGGGGAAGTCGTCCGAAGGGAAGTCGGACAACAGCCTGCAGCAGCAGGAGGAAGACGAGAAGGCGCGCCTCCTCATCGGCCTCAGCACTGCGGACAAGGGCTCCGGCAAGAAGAGCATCTTCAGTCGACGCAAGTGAATCGACAAAGTCTCACACATTCACGCCACATCAGAACCTGAATGGACGACCCGCTGCAGCGGCTGCCACGCTCCCTCAGCACGGGCCGGAATATCAGTCCGGCTTTGTGACTCTCAACGAAAAAGGGAGATGGTAGAGCATTTCAGATGGTTTTTAGGTGGATTTAAATTCAAAATTCAAATTCAGCAGGCTCATATTGATACAGTAAGGCACTGTATCAATATGAGCCTGCTGAATTAAAAGTAATATCCTGGAGTTTTTGGTTTTTGAAAAAAGAAATACTCCTGATGTGTCTCAGATTTGAGTTCATGGCCAAAATCCCCCCCAACAGCTCCAGGGTCACCAGGATGCCATTTCGACCAAATATAAGTGATGTTGTTTTTTTGCGCTCCGTTAAATTTCTCTCTGCATTTCACACACGCTGCAAAAATAATGACCACTTGTGTTGCATTTGAATGTAGCGAGACTTTCAGTATGTAGCTAGCACTTCACTGTTACTGGTTCCCGTGCTGAGACTGAGAGCACCTTCTCCTGCTGGCTCAGGAACACTGTATGTCAGACGTGTTAAATGTCTGCTAGAATAACATAGGACTCAATTGAAATCACCTTCAGTGCTACCAGCTGTAAAAAATTAAATTAAATCTAAAAAATGTAATTAAAAACTAGTTTAGAAATGTCATAAATAAATATATTATATGTTATATCAATTAAAACTTTAAGAAACTGTATATGGCTGTATGACTGTCACTGACAGGAAGGCCTTTTACCACAAATGACCACAACCGATGCTCTTTTATTTTATATTCTCTTTAAATGGGTGTTTCCGTCAGCTATCTCTTTGACTGTTTGTCAGCCCGGTGCAATATATCAAGAACAGAGCAGCAGAAACATGTCACTGTGTTGTGTATAATGTGGCTCTTGGTTTGATGGTATTGTGGCAAAAGAGAAAAAAAAAAAAAATATATATATATATATATATATGTTGCAACTGAGTGTATGTTTTGTAATTTTATTACTAAAGCACTTTTTATGCAAAGTATTTTGATATTTTTGTAACCACTGTTGTTTTCTGTTGAATTACTTCTCTCTATATAAATTCCTGTGCTGCTACGCCTGTTATTTCAGTCACATTTCTAATAAGAAGAATAAAATGCCCGGAACATTTCAGTTAAAACCGATCGTATCGCAAAATCAGATGTCGTCACATTTCTATCAGCTCTGTGTCTTACTGTTTATCTGTCAATAAAAAGTGTCATAGTCTCTCAGTGGTTTAGTTTGTGTTTGTGGGTTGTTGTTGTTTTTGTGCAGAATAAATGAGCAGATTTATGTGCAGATCTGCGAGTCGCAGGAAGTTGGGGAGCAGAGAGATGATTGATCATTAATCTGACAGCTTTAACTGGAGCGGAATCGAGCTCCGGGTCAGTCTCTGCGAACACGCTGCGATCACGCTGCGGACGTCTCCGCCTCCTCGGGACGCGACGTTTAAACGCAGACGCGTGGGAAAAGACGCGCTGATGGACGAGACGAGCGAGCACGCGGGAGGAGGAGCGGGATTCATTTCTCCGTGACATACTTTGGTTTATTTATGGGCAGCGACATCAGCAGAGACAGCAAGGTGAGTGGGTCAGATTCGTTCAGAGTGGGCTTGTTTACGTGCCGATTGATATGGATGTTGAATAGTTTGCAACAGTGCCACAATATTCATTTTGTGTATTGGATGTAACGTTTTTCTAAGTAGGTGATAGAAAAAAACACATAACATTAAGTTACTTTCTCTGGGTTATTAAACTAAGGATGTCTAAACTATATGAACAAATCCATGCAGCGATGCTTCTTTTTGAGTTTAACGCGTTTAACTGTATAATGCATTATACAAGATGTGTGAAGAACCCGGTCTGCTGCATCATAGTTAAGTCTTGTGTCAAAAATAGAGCCATTGATTATCTGTGAAGTGATCAGTGACCCTCCTGCCGGGTCAATAGATGCTTCGTTTGATTTTGTGCAGCGCTGATAGAAGTAGCTGCAGCTAAATAAATCCGCTTCATTGGAAAATGTATTTTTCTGTCCTAAAACATGTCAATCCTACATCATTTTGTTTTCCGAGGCACAGTGCTCACGGGAACAGTGTTCAGAACTGTATGCAGTACAGTGTAAAGAAATGATGTCTAAAGTCTTGCAGATATTTCAACATTAACTTGTACCTTCATTTCAAAGATTTCTTTTTATTAGGGCTTTGAGCAAACTTGCAGTAGTTATACGTATCTTATGAAACCATCCCTTTTTATAAGCAGTGGTGAAGGAAATACCAAGTAAAAGTTGTAGCAATGTAAAAATATTCAGTCCCAAGTAAAAGTACAGACGTTTATCAGCAAAATGTGCTTCAAGTGTCACAGAAGATACGAATTATGCAGCAGCATGGCCTTTTTCAGATTGTTATATTATTGTATTCAATTCTGATTACGTTTTGTAACTGGTATGATTGCATTAACATGTAAGCAGCATTTTAGAGCTGATCGGGGCGTTTATTTTAAAAACTGTACTTTTAGGTAGTTTAACCCTTAACAATGCAACACATTTAACTAGATTCTTAAAGGTTTTCTATGTAAAATATTAATCTGCAAAGTAACGATAGCTGTGAAATGAATGTAGTTGCCCTTTAAAATGTGCTGTATTAGTATAAAGTAGAATGTTGTAATTTAGTACAGTACTTGAGTAAATGTATTTAATTTACATTCCACCCCATCATAAAGCATTTGTATCTTTTGTAATCTAGAGAGAGGGACCAGCTGCTCAGCGTCGACTGAGTCATGGGTTCCTCTCAAACATGGGGTTCTCCATCACTCACAGACTCACGCACTCAGCTGTATTTTCCCGGCCTGCGGGGCCGGACGACAGACCGCCGGTCCCCAAGCTCCCGCTGCCTCCGGAGGACGGCTGCGAGACGCCGGGCACCGAGAGGACTCCCCCAGCTTCCATCTCGGCCTTTCTGCCCGAGTTCCCACAGCGTACATTTCCTGGACACTTCCAGGTACTAGTCAGGACCACAACGTATGGGTTACAGAAGCAGCAGGAAACATTGAGATGACTGTCCTTCTGTGCTCACAGGTCCTGGGCTTCGTAGCTAAAGGCTCATATGGACCCATCCTGAAAGTGAAGGACCTTTTCAAAGAGAAGACCTTTGCTGTTAAGGTTAGTTCAGGCATGATAATCGGTACTATAGCAGCATTATGTAAGAACATACTTTTTATAATAATCATTTCTGTTATTGCATAGGTTCTACCAAAGTCAGAGGTCTTGAAGCATGGAGTGCTGCAGCAGTCAAAAGAGGAAGTTATCATTCAGGTATTCAAAAAAAAAGGTACCAGAAGAGAAGTACTGTTACTTTACTGCTCCTATACTCAGTGGTGGAAAGTAACTAAGTACATTTACTCAAGTACTGAACGTCAGTGCAATTTTGAGGTACTGGTACTTTACTTTCTTCTTCTTCTCCACCACATTTCAGAGGTGCGTACGTATTGCACATTTTACAACACTACATTTATTTGATACCTTTAGTTACTTTTTAGATTCAGATTAATAAAAAAAGAATTTCATCAATAAATCAGTTATGACTAATCATTATAGATAAAGATATGGCTTTATTGATGCCTTGGTGAAACTCACAAGCTACCCGCAGTATATATAGATAAAGAAGAAGCCCCACCTTTACCAGCTGCAACATTAAAATAATATGAATACATCAACAATATCATTTATATTGTTCTGAATCAGCCATTCTGCGTTCTGTACTACATGTATGCTGTGTAGTATTTCTACACTGTGGTCAGCAGGTCCTCGCTCTTTTAAACAGATTCATCTGGACTACAGGAAGTTCCCTGTCCACCTCTCACTGTTATATTTCACTGTTCCTTTGCAGCGGCAGCTCAAACACCCATTTATCCACACGCTGCAGGACTGCTGGCAGACGCAGCGCCACCTCTTCATTAGTGAGTTAATACGTATAAACGATGGCACAGCTCCACCTTCTTCCCTCCTACTATCCTTCCTTTTCCCCCTCTCTTTTGGTCTCATAGTAATATAAAGCAGACTGTTGTAAAACTAACTGCTGCATCCTTACAAATCTCAGCACTGGATACAGAAGAGGTACACTGCCATCTACTGAGAGCGCTGGGTAACGCTCAGTGTGGCTGCAGATGCTGAACTGCCTGCATGAGTCTTCGTTTTTTGTCAACCATGATCATAAATGAATGTGTATCTATACAAAGTTTCTCCAAATTCAAATAAATAAATAAATAAAAGAATAGTTTTCAGCTAACAGGAGAATAACAAGACAGAAGCATGTGTGTTTTTGACTCAACCTTGTTCTTACTTCTTCGTTTCCCCAGCAACGTGGGATCTTTCCTACTCGTCTTCTTTGTGGTTTCCTCATTTCTGATTTTATTTCAGAACACGCGTCAACTCAGTGGCTGTTTAAAAGACATGAGAAGTATCTGTGTGTGTCGCCCTCTGTGCAGTGAGCGACTACTGCGACGCTGGAGACTTGTATACTTACTGGTTACTGAGGAGCCAGTTTGGGGAGGATGAGGTTCGGCTCTTCGCTGCAGAGCTGGGCAGTGCGCTGGGTCAGTGTTCATCAGACTTTCACCATTAAGAGATAATTGTATTAACCTTTAGCGTTGACTTGTATTGACACAGACATCTTGCTTTAATTGTACACAGTGCTGAAAGTGGGGTTTTAAACATGGACCTCCTCCATATCTTGTATTTATGTTGTATATTCTCACTTTCTGTATTTTGCTTCTTATTTCTAGAATTCCTGCACAACTTAGGGATCATGCATAGAGATGTAAAGGTATGTTGTTTTTATAATATGTAATGTACTAATCCTGATATGTTTACATATTTGTATTTATGACATTTTGATAATTTTACTGGTTTTTTTCAGATGGAGAATATTCTTTTAAATGATCGAGGTAATGCTTGTCTATATTTTTGACTTCAGGCCGTTCTGTGGTCCTTAGATCAGGTTCCATTATTCAACTTTATTAATCCTCAGAGGAGAAACTAGTTGGCTCACCCATGCACAATGACAAATAACCAAAGAGTCACACAGCGGACGACATACGAAACACAAACTGTAGTAACACAACGCAGTAAGACCAACACATATTCCAGTAGGACGTTAGTGTAGCTCAGGAGCCTGACATGCCATTCAATAATAAAAACAAAGTAATTGATCAGTCAATGAATAAAATTATTGAAACATTAAATTATACAGTCTACAAATAGTGTGTTTGGTTTCAGGTCATCTTCGTTTGTCTGATTTCGGACTCTCGCGGCGGCTGAAACGAGGAGGACGAGCGTTTACGATATGTGGGACGATCCGATACATGGGTGAGATTTTGGTTTCATTTTCTCTTAAATGAAATACGTGTATCTGGAGAGAATATTGTCACCTCAGTTGAAGTGTCAGTGTTTGAGCTGCAGTTTATTGGTTCGCTGACTTAGAGCAACATGAGAGCCCCACCTGCGTTTTGCTCCCACTGGATTCGGTTGACCCAGTTATGAATGTGATGCACCTCTGATGCACTTTACATATTATTGCTTTTAGGACTCTGAACAAGGATTTTGCTCAAAAACACTGATGTTGTTGTTTCACCTATGTCTCTGTGATTCCCCATTTTACGTTCCTAGTTTCCTGTGTTCATCTGTTATCTTGAGTTGGGATCTCCTTAACATTCGTTTTCTTGTTTTTCAGCTCCTGAAGTTTTGAGTGGGGGTCCATACAACCACGCAGCCGACTGGTGGTCCCTCGGCATAATGTTGTTCTCACTGGTGACGGGAGAGGTGACGGCACCTAATTATTAGCTCTACATGTGGTTCTGTGTCAGTCATTGGTCATACACCTTACCTGAGTGTTTTTCCTTTTGCTTAGTTTCCAGTGCCTGCAGAGCCGGACCACAGTACCATGTCGAACAAGGTCAGAGATTTTCCTTATGTCCTACCCGAGACATTCAGCCCTGCTCTGGTCGTACTGCTCACTGAGGTTTGTTTCTTCTCCCTGATGTATCCACTGTGATTCCTCTGAATGAAATGTTGTCATATTTATCTCTTTCAATTCCTCTTTGCTGGTGCAGCTTTTGTGCAAGAGTCCAGCGAACCGGCTTCGTAACCTGGAGTGTTTCAAGATGCAAGCCTTCTTTCGTGGCACTTCGTTTGACGCTCTCATCCTTCAGAAGACTCCCGTTGACGTCATCCTCCAGCTCAGGGCTCATCCTGATTGGGCAGCCAAAGCGATGAGAGGACTCTCGTTGGACTCTTTTGATAACTTCGACTGTGATCAAATCCTTTATTCTCCTGCAGCTCCCACTGAACTGTCTCCTACTTTGGCCGACGTGGACCTGAGCCCAGCTACAGAGCAGACGTGAAGCATGGACAGGCTGTGCTTCTGTGCCTGGATACAGAAGCTGACTGGAAATAAGAAACTCTGCAGATAATGAATATTACTCTGATACTTGTGACGCCTCTTGGACTTGTTTTCATTATATTTCCAGTTTTTGAAAGTGTTAATTTAACCATATCCTGCTAGATGTGTATTGCTTTCAGTACATAATGGAATAATGTTGTGGAATACTTTTAAATTATTATTTTTTACATTATTTGAGTTAAATGAGATTTCCCCAAACGTGAGATGGGTGTTTCTCCTTAAATGTTCAGTTTCTTAAGCAAACATTTTGTACTCCTTGGTGAAGATCCATGAGCTGTATGCATTTTTGACTTCCCTGCTCTCACATGTAATTGTATTAATGATTTGAATATTACCATATGTTTCATTATACACTCTAATATTGGGATGTTTCTTCACTAAGTTCCTAGTATTCATAAGTATGAGTTAGTGTTTGCTGCTGTGTTATTTTCTATATAATGTGCAGATAGACAATCCGCTATGTGGGTCCAGCAATTATTATTAAAAAATTCAACATCACCAGTGTCTCATCAGTAGAATACATTTACTAATCAGGGTTCACATTTAGATTTCTCACAAAATATTTTCTGTAATCCAAAATCCAATGCCCTCGACAATCAAGAAAGTTGTGAACACTATCGTCAGGCTTGTGTTTCCTTATGTTTGTTGTATTTATCGGTTTCAATCTCAATGTCAGTAGCAAATTAGATATAAAACTTGTCACTCGTCACTTCCTGCAAATGTTCTCTGTAGTAACATATGAAGGCCTTCTCTTTCTTTAGGTTTAGAAAATCATTTTCAGCGTTAATCAATCGAATGTACGAAGAACAACGACCTCCAATGGTTCAAACGTATCTCAACATAACTATTCTATTTTAAATGATCCTTTAAAAGGGGTCCTACTGTTGTATTTGCTGTTTGGCACTCGGGTAAAATATGCCATGCGTCTTATTTTATATCGGTTAGCATATGAATGTCGCACCTGGATCCATTATGGCCAACTTTCAGCCTCGGGTCGACCTATTTAGAGGAGCACTCACAAACCCATTGAGGACAACCTTAATAGGACAGAAAATTGAGGACCAGATAAAGTATCGTCATTAAATGCTTTTAATTAGGTAACAGAGACAAATGTGTCCCGGTGGAGGCAGCCACGTATAATTGCTGTACTTCTTGAAGTCAGGCATCTATTTAAATCTGCATCTCCTGAATGGGAGTGCACCGACTCCTCCCCCTTCCTGCCTCCTGACATTGAATTCCCTCTCAGGCCCTTGTCTTAGACAGGTCCACCAAGTCTGTGTTGTGGCTGTATAGTGGCAGGCAGTCCAGTGACCCATATCTAGTTTCAGAGGCACACTGACCCACTATAATGAAGAGAGGAGTCCCCTGAAATGCCGACGAGCCGTCCCACTGAGTCTTAACCAAACAGTGACACTATGTAACGGAACACGCAACAGAAAACGTGCAGTTTCCTGACTGTAGCTGCCATTCACATGAACATAATTCAGCACGCTCAGTGAATAACTAAATTCAAACAAACATTGTCTCATATGGTATATAAAACAAGCTTCTGTATTGCTGAGCTTTCAAGCAGAAGCCAGTGTAACGTGTGCATGAGACATAGAGGGAAAACTCCTGCTTCAAAATGGGAAAGGATTTAGCTGGCCTCATTTTTGATCTAATTTGGGCCATATTACCATGTTCACTTACATTGACTGGAACCTGGAAATTATTTCTATTTCTGAAATGTTCCATCATATTCTTTACAGTTTAAAGCTCACAAGAAGAAGCCATGGAGTGCACGAATTGCTCTTAGACTGAAAACCTCCAGTGAATTCGAGGGTGAAGACCAAATTATCAGGAGACTTGAAACCTTTCTCTGGGCACATTTTTACTAATTAAAATAAAAATAGCACGCCATAGGGTATGGTTAAACGCTTCAATTAGCCTAGGAGGCTATACGGGTAGAGGGTGCTGACAGAATACATGATTTATTATTTCACAATCAGCCTGAATGGGGAGTACGACCCCAAATGGCTCAGTTAAAACACTACAGTATGTAAAATAATGATAAAATAAATGTGGATATGGTCATCCAACTTACACCAACACTGCAGGTTTACATTGTGAACATTGTTTTAGCACTAAATGGTGTTATTCGTTGCAAAGTGACTGAAGAAATAAAGTTAAAGTGGCCATATCAGCGTGAAAAACAAGCAGCTGCGTGACAAAAAAAAATCTTCTAAATAGAACAATGATTCATCAAAAATCGTCTAATTTATTTGGGGCAGAGGTGGGTGTGCAAGCGCCGCCCAGGGGCGTTGGCTTATGAGGTGTGACATACTTGGGCTGGATACAAACTAGAGCTGACCGAGAGTCTCCGCCAGTGTTCATCACGTCAGAGGACAAGACGCGTTTGATTTCACTTTCTGCCAGGTAAGAACTTTTAACGCTCATCTCTGTTTCTCAGCAGACCAAACTTTAGCAGGTCAGCTATTAACAGTTAGCAAGTTGATGTAAAAAGATCTGCAATGGGGACAATTTATTTATTCATTGATTCAATGCATTTATTCATGAGCATTTAAAGTGGACTTAATGTTTAATCTAATTTAAATTAACAACAAAGATGTCCGAAGATGTTTTTACATGCAGCAACTTCTCTTCATCTTTTACACTATAGGAAATAGTTTAGTTCATTTTACATTTGTCTGTGATTTAAACCTTTTATGCCTCTGTTGTATCTGTTTCCCACTTTGTTTCTTTTGCGACTCTAACATGTGAATTTCAAAAATCAAAGAAGGCTAAGAGATCTTATCTTTCCTTAATACGTTTGGAGTTATTATTAGTGGTTTATTTCCTATGATCTACAATCATAGGATGTTAAAGTAAACAATATTGTATTTGCATTATCAAAGTGATGGGGCTGCATGTTTTCAGAACTGATCTATAGGATCTATGTAGGATCTATATAGGATCTATAGGCTGTTAATGTGTGAATAATACAATTGTAACGTCTTCTACCAGAGGTTGTGGGACAATCAGTCTCTCAGGATGACGCACCAGTTCCCGTCACTCTCCGAGGCGCAGAAGAGGGAGCTACATGAGACTGCTCTACGCATAGTTTCTCCAGGGAAGGGCATCCTGGCTGCAGATGAGTCTGTGGGTCTGTAGCACTGTGTCTTCCTTTCTTTAAACCGTGCTGGCCATTTGTTTTTGTACTGAAGAGTCTGTCACTGATTAAATTTTTTTTTTTAAAGCATCCAGTCCAAAGAGTGCTTGGTATGGATATTAACATCTCTTATCACGTATGTTAATCGCAGGCAGCATGGCTAAGCGGCTGGCTCAGGTCGGAGTGGAGAACACAGAGGAGAACCGCAGACAGTACCGGCAGATTCTCTTCAGTGCTGACGACCGCATCAACGGCTGCATTGGAGGGGTCATCTTCTTCCATGAGACGCTGTACCAGCACTCTGATAATGGCGTGGCCTTTGTCAAAATGATCAGGGACAGGGGCATTCTGGTCGGCGTCAAGGTGTGGAAGTTCACTACCAAATACCAATTGGTTTTCTGATCAAAATATATCACTGTGGTAATGCATTCTGGCCTGGAATTTAACATGGTTGTCACTTATCAATTCCTTATTCCTCAGGTTGACAAGGGTGTTGTCCCCCTGGCAGGAACCAGTGGAGAAACCACCACACAGGGTCAGAATAAAACAACTTTGATTTAGTTAACTGCTGATATCACTCAAATTTAAAATTTAAGCACTTTAAAGGTCCATTTCCAAACTCTCAAAGCCTTCATCATCATCTAAATTGTTACTATGAATGACAGGAGGCAACAAACAAGTGTGGAGTTGTTTCATTTCAATATTAAAAGAGTTTTTGTGCAGATGAAACACAACATTATTTTGAAAATCAAGATTTTCTCAAGGAGTATATCTTCGATTTCAAGCATATTGTTAACCTTGAAAACATAAAGTTTAAAATTTAGCATTTTCCAAACTTTCAAGTCTTTGTACAAACCTGACATTGTATGTACAATTTATAGATCTGTTTTAAACCTCTTCCATAGGACTAGATGGGCTGTCAGAGCGCTGTGCACAGTATAAAAAGGATGGAGCAGTCTTTGCAAAGTGGCGCTGTGTGCTCAAAATCAGTGACGCCAATCCATCTAAACTGGCTATCACAGAAAATGCAAATGTTCTTGCCCGCTACTCCAGTATCTGCCAGCAGGTCAGAACCCAATACTAACATATAGCCTAGTGTTATAGCTATGTATAGTGTCTATACATCTTGGCGATGTAATGCCTCTGCATTGTTCTGATAACCTCTCCTTTGTCGGCCAGCATGGCATCGTGCCCATCATAGAGCCGGAGCTTTTGCCTGATGGAGATCATAACCTGAAACGCAGCCAGTACGTCACTGAGAAGGTGGGGTTTCTTTGTCCTCACATACTGCATGTGCGACGTTGTTACTGCAAGAGTAAGAAGTGAGGGAGAGAATTGACCAAACAGCTGTCTCCTCGATGTTTTGCAGGTCCTGGCTGCAGTGTACAAAGCCATGTCGGACCACCATGTGTACCTGGAAGGCACTCTCCTGAAACCCAACATGGTCACTGGTGGACACAGCTGCCCCACCAAGTACAGCCCAGAGGAGGTTGCTATGGCGACTGTCACTGCCTTGCGCCGCACTGTTCCCCCAGCAGTCACAGGTAAGCCCGGGCGCTGACGTGTCCGAGGAGGATTTTGCACGCATGTGTGTGAAGTTTCGCATGAAATCAAAATGAAAGTGAAGTCACATTTTCTGTTCCCCACAGGAGTGGCTTTTCTCTCGGGCGGTCAGAGTGAAGAGGAGGCCTCCGTCCACCTCAATGCCATCAACAACTGCCCTCTGGCCAAACCCTGGATCCTAACGTTCTCTTTTGGCCGAGCCCTGCAGGCGTCTGCGCTCAGAGCCTGGAGAGGACATACAGAGAACGAGAAAACCGCCACTGAGCAGTTCATCAAGAGAGCAGAGGTGTGTCCACATCTTGTTATATGTGCAGATACATCGTGTGGTCTGATCCTTAACTTTACCTCTAACCAACCTTTGTTTGCTCGTTTAATGTCTTCTCTGTCCACAGGCGAACAGTCTGGCGTGCCAGGGGAAGTACACTGGTGGTGATAACTATGGCGATGTTGGCCAGCGCAACTATGGTCCCTATCATGCATACTGAGAATTTTGAGAGGCCACATTTCAATTAGCACTGTTTTTCCTTCAACTACCATAAGAACGAGGCACTGTAATGTAGATAATTAGAATTCTGACACTCATGATGATGTTACATGAAAACAAGTTGCAACGTGTTTTCTTGCCTTGACAAATGAGGACAATCAGAACATGGCCTTGGGTATTTCTAATGCATGTATTGAATGAAAGTCGTTTGCTTTACTTTTGTTGTGGATGCACAGTACGCTCTGGTGACAGCGCCATAAGTTAAGCTTTATTATCCTGCATTTATTTACCTAGAATCAGAAATACTAACTTGCCATGTGCCGTACGTGACTTGAAGTTTGACTGCGGAGCAGTGACGTTAGTTAGTCCCACAGCAGTTAATGAAAATACTGAAAATTGCTGAATTTCTCACGTATAATTCCCCACCTATCACGTGGAAGTATCTTTAAGTTGTGCAAAGCTGTGTGTGAGTGTGTGTAGTTTAGTTTTGTTAGTGACCATGCACAATTACAAATATTGTACCAGAATTAGCTTCAAGCTAATTTGCATCCGCAGTCCCTGGGCAGTAAGTGCAACAGTAAAAGCACAACGTGATTTTGTGTGTGCGTGTGGTATTCTCTAATACTCTGATAGACATAGTAAGCTTTCAAACAATAAAACAGTGTTCAGGTTAAAAGTCTGGTGTGGACATTTTGTTTCATGTTAATTAAAGGTTATGGGATGTCTTAGGCCAAACAACAGTGAATCACATGTTGTAGTGAATGAATAATGTTTCCTATATAAGACACTATTAAAACTCTATATAGTACGTAACCCATTGCCCAACAGTTTAATTTCACTTTTTAGTCCTCTTGATCAAAAAAGAAAAGATGCTTGTGTCAATTGTGTAGTGTAACAAATGGTCACATGATCACATGTTATTATTTAATAATAAAAATACTGTATGAGTATTTTAGTCTAGAAGAGGCATTTTACACACAGCAAACTATGTGACATTTCCTATCCTACCGCTTGGTTTTTTCTTCAAAATTCCTCTTCTCCCTTGTGTGTTATGTGGAAAAATCCATCACATGAAAACTTTAAATTCAGATATTATAGGACAGGTTTTGTATTTCTATCTCATAGTCTGTATAGTCTTAACACCATCAATGCTGACATATATGACACATTTCGTAAATATGTTATGAGTTAGATATTTGGGACACCTATTGTCATAAAGGGGTCTATAAATAAATGTACAATAAGTGTTTATTCAAACTGCACATCAGCAGAAGTCTAACACTTTCAATAAACTGATTCTGTTACAGAAATGAGTGTGACGCTATGGCAATAGTTTAGGCTACTTTGAGCAAATTAGCTTATTATTAATACAACACATCAACATACAGTCTGTATTTGCATTATCTTTGTTGCGACCCAGAGGGAGTTTTCCATTTTTATATTTAACTTTTTTAATTATATTTAATTGACTCTTCTGTTCCTGACTGGTCTTATAACTTGTAATTATTGTTAGCATCAGAAAATAAACAGTATATTTGAGGATAATGAAATGTTCTTTTGAACAAATTTCCTTCTTACCACATTTGAAAACTTGCTGACTATTCACATTACAATAGATTGTATAATGAAGGGCAGAAACAAACCTTTTTCATGAGCCAGGTCAAAATATGTAATGAAATATTGCATGTGGGCTACATATTGAGAACTACAGGTCTACATTTTTATGTGCGACCCTACACATTTAGTCTAGAGTCAAGATTGATCATTGTGATTGGTGATGACACAATATTGCAAGACTTCATTTAATTCTTCATTTCTTGATGTTGTAGCCAGCTTTTCCAGTTATTTGGGAGCTGTATACTGTTCCCACATTTTTTACACCGACATACATGATGTGTGTATTCGTTAACGTGTGAAAAACTAAACAAACCTTTCCTGAAAATATTTGCGTTTGCCCTGTTTCCTTAAATAGAGGGACTGTCTAGGGACTAGGTGGAAAATAGCCCTCTCGTACACTCACCGCTCATGTTTATTAACGTTTAAACTAATTAATTTAACAAAAATCAAAGTAGACTATCGATATCAGTGACAGTCACAATGTCTTACGTTGTTACTACCAAATAAATTATTGATTGTTATCACTACACCTGGTGAATTGGCGGACTATTTTGTATGGCGGATGTGTCATCTCTGGCTGCAGCGTTTCCGGTATTCATGAATGCCTCGGTAAACGAGCGCGGTTCCTGGAGAAAAACAGGAGTAGAGGGCGCTTCATCCAGAGTATTGTCTACCCAGGAAATATCCTGCAGATTCCAGAGTAAAACGGCGCGTATTTGATCGGTTTCCACTTACCTGCCCGACGATTTGAAAGCGCTTGGAGTGAGATCTCGGCGTGACCGTTAACTTAAGAAGCGAGCTAGCTAGTTAGCTGCGATGTCGGGTGTTGTGCGAGGCCCCGCTGGGAACAACGACTGCCGTATTTATGTGGGAAACCTTCCTCCTGATATTCGGACAAAAGACGTGGAAGACGTGTTTTACAAATACGGGACGATTCGAGATATCGACCTGAAGAACCGGAGAGGGGGGCCGCCTTTCGCCTTCATTGAATTCGAGGACCCCAGGTGAGGAGCTAACTGTTAGCTAGCTTGTTAGGCCAGAGACAGCCCCATTGTGTGGCTAACTAACTCGTGCGCTTCACACAGCACTCGCGGGCTCATACTATTCTGTTCTCCCTCTTTACATTTACATGTGCATTTGTGCACAAAATTGTATTTTAACGCCACCTGTTCCCTTTTATCTTTACATTTCCCTTTTTTGCGTTTTCACATTGGAATACAACATGTGTGCTTCGGTTTGCACTGCGTCCTGAATGGTATGACCATGTAGTTAACACAAACACCTGCTCCGCCTTGTAAATAAGTTACCTCGGTGAACTTCACGTCGCTAAGCTTGCTTGTGTAATGTTCCATGTCAGTGACCGGAAAAACAACAGTTTCTATTTGAACAATTTGACACATCACTCAACTTGCGTGCACGCCTGCAAGGCGGATTAGAAAACGTAAACCCGATCACGCTAGCAGGCTGACGCCGTACCTGACTGCTTTCTCTCTGCGTGCGTGTGTAACCATATGCTCGCTGTCCTCCATGTGTTCGTGTGTAAACTGTGCCGTGTTGTTAACAGGGACGCCGACGATGCAGTCTACGGACGCGATGGTTATGACTACGACGGCTACAGGCTGCGTGTGGAGTTTCCTCGGAGCGGCAGGGGCTCAAGAGGCGGCTTCGGTGGGATCGGTGGAGCGCCCAGAGGCAGATACGGGCCTCCATCCAGACGCTCCGAGTACAGGGTCATTGTGTCGGGTAAGCCTGCAAACTAGTTACTCATTTTTCTATTACACAGTAAGGTAATTATGCAAGCCTGTCCACTGAACTGCTGTCTGAGGGGATGGGACGGGCTAGCTGGAGAGGAAGTGCAGTTGTGAGGTTAGATCACAACAAACCCTGCAATGTTTTGAGATCCAGTTTGTTGTGTTTTGGTGTGCTCTACATTCAGAACCGTTCAAATAAGTTCGATATGGATCGAGCATGCAAATGTTCATTACAAGTGTTGGTCCATGACATTTACTTTGGACAAATTCAGACAATCCAGTTAAAGCCAGCCCTCTTCCTTTACTCAATGCATACAGTTGAAACAGTGTTCAGCTCGGAGTTGATGCAGGGAGGCACTGAAAGTGTACAGAGATGGGATGTTACCAGCGGGATAAACAAGATGTAAACAATGCTAGAAAACACATCGTTGTTTTTGGTATTTATTTTACAAAAAGTAATACTGCTGAAAATATAAACCAGTGTGCCCTGACTTTCTGTTGTGGATGCAGGCCTGTAATCTAAAATATCCCAAACATGAAAGGAATTTTTATATTAGTATTTAGGGACAATGCTTGTTGTCCAACAAACATTACTAAATGAGCCTGGGTGGCTACTTTTTCACCTGTGGTCCCTGGCCAAATGTTCAGAAGGCACCCTGCAAATAGTCCGTAAAACATCTTATTCTAAATTTTATACATGCAACAGAATACATATGCACAACATCGTAACAGTCCACATAACCAATAAATAAGGCCGTAAGGTAGTTGGCTACACTTCATACTAAATGAGTCATGAGGTGTGCACACACAAGATTGGTGTTAATGAATTATTGTACCGTCTTCCAGCTGAACTGGTTTCCACCCCTTTTGTAAATGATCTGCTTTCACTTACAGTGAGCCTCGACAAGTAAATGAAATGTTCCTGTATCAAAATCCTGCAGCTACAATTTGGGCAAACAAATTAGTTTGTGTGGTTGTAACCGATGTTGGAAGTATGCGCCCACGAACGAAGCTGTAAATGTCACCCTGCGCGCGTGTTTTCAGGACTCCCTCAGAGCGGCAGCTGGCAGGACCTGAAGGACCACATGCGCGAAGCCGGCGACGTCTGCTACGCCGACGTTTTCAGAGATGGAACCGGGGTTGTAGAATTTGTGCGCAAAGAGGACATGACCTATGCCGTTCGAAAGCTGGACAACACCAAATTCCGCTCGCACGAGGTATGTGTACTGCTTTGATCGATTGTCATGGATAATGTTTCTTTGCTGTGCCGAGGTGAGTACTTCAGGACGATGCTACATGTTTGAAGCACACCTGGCCCTCATTTCCATCTATGGTATATCCACCATAGGAAGGGGTGTTGCCTTTTCAATGTCAAGTTCTCTTGTGTCTGCCAGGGAGAGACTGCTTACATTCGTGTGAAATTAGACGGTCCCCGCAGCCCAAGTTACGGAAGATCCCGCTCCCGGAGCCGTGGGAGCAGGAGCAGGAGCCGCAGTCGCAGCCCCAGCCGCAGCCGCAGCAATTCCCGTGGCCGTGGCAGAGGATCGCCCCGCTACTCGCCTCGTCACAGCCGCTCTCGCTCTCGTTCCTAAACCTTTCCATCACCGATGTTTTGATGTATACCCTCCTGTTTTTACCGCTTATGAGTTTCTCCAGATGTCAGCAATTGATTTTTAATTTTTTGCATTTCATGTCCCGATGTCCTTGTGGATGATCTTGGTATGTAGATGTACCCCCCCCTCCCTTCTTTCACCCTTTCCTCCCCACCGTCTCCAGCTGCTTTGTTCTTTTTTGTTTTCGCCCTCTCTCTCTCCTTCTTTCTGTCCTCTCAATTTTTGCAACAATAGAAATTGTGCTGTGTTGAGCTTCCAAAAACGTTGAGTTGTTATAACCCGCACTCAATGTTTTTGCAAGTATTGAAAATTGAGCTTTGTTTTTGTTTATTTTTTTAAGAAAAGAAAAAAAGGCTTCACTCATTGGATATGTGGGGTGGGCTGTTTGGACGGGGAGCCCGATGCTTAACTGTATTTTACCCTTGTGTCTTCCTTTAGACATCTGAAGAGAAGGATTAAAGTGATTTGGAATAAAACCATTGTGGAGCACATTTCATTTGTATGGTCAGGATAGGACATCTAATTGAGGAGCAATCAGGTCGAGGCAATGGTATGCTTCATATTCCATAAATTGAACGTTTTGATAGGTTGCCATATCATGCATGTCATATTTAACAAAGCCATATGTGCTGTACTTTGTTACATATACAGTTTATAACATGCTACTCTGGCTTGTGACAGAATAAGCAGTCCTAGATCAAGTGTTGTGATGTAAGTGTAACATTGCTGTCAAATGTAAAAAATCTGAATCACTACTTTGTTGCAAAAGCGTCCCACTTTTAACTTAAATGTCCTCATTGGTTAAAATGTTTTAACTTCAGGGAGCGATTAGTTTTTGTTCTCAGTGGCATTTTTTTTCTTGATCTGACATGAGTGCTCAAAATGGAAAAAAAGTAGGCCCAAAAATCTTGACATTTTATTCTAACAGTCTGCCTCTGATTTTCTTCCTGGTATTTCAAGGTTTTGATTGGAGGAGTGGCTCAGTGGATCCCAATCCTTGGAGCTGGATGAGTGGATCGATTAGGGAAGGGATAGGCAAGGATGGATGCTCGGAACGGGATCAGTTTTCCAGGATTCAAATGAGTTGAATTCAGAACTAATTAACAGGATTCCCAGAGCAACTTTTTTTTTCTATTAGGCCCCCCCATGCCTATTTAAAGTTTTTCAGTGGTAATGGCTTTATTTTACAAGAAAACGAAACTGAGGACCAGGAAGTTGGATCAAAGGATGGAGTCGTAGATGCCTGGTATGAAGGAATTAAAAATTGGGGAGGTTTGGGAGGGGGTTTATGTGGGAGTAGTTTGTATGTTTTATTATGCTTAATCTTACTTTTTCTCTTAGCATTTTCAATAAAACAATTTCAAACAAGGACACTTTATAGTTTGTGGTTATTTGAAGTCCAAATATGGTGTGACTCTACGCTTGTATGAATCATTTTGAACGCTTTATTCTCCATGTAATCAAAGCTATATTCCAGTCCACTGCTTCCGCCTGTTTTTATAACCAGAGGATATTAGAAAGCATATATGTATAAATGGAGCAATAAATATGTTTTTTTATTCTATAAAAGTGACGCTGTAGATGTGTTAGAAAACTCAACACCAGTGCATAACGTTCAGTATTCAAAGCTCGAGTGTCTCAGCTGTGACGGTGACTGATGAAAAAGCCTGTACACAGCCAAATGATACCTGCCCACAACCAAGGTCTCGTTTCCCTTTAGCCCACAGTCAGTGGTGTATACTGTGAATGGTGCATTGTGGGATGAAATAAGATGCCGGCAGACGGGAGCTGGAGAAAAACGCTCGGAACACGCGCGGAGGCTGCGTCTCAGCCAATGGCAGCGTGCAGCAGAGGGGCGGGGAAGCTGTCGGAGCAGCACAGCAGAGAGCCAACCTACCTACATGCTTATTGTGTAAATCTTTAAAAAGCAATTAGCCGCAGCATCATCTAAAACCTCAACCCCCCTCTCCTGTGGCCGGGTGAAATACATTTTTTTTTTTTGGGGGGGTAAGAAGTGTTTTCAGGAGACACGAGCAAAGGTGAGTTGCATGTCCCTGATGTGGAAAAGATTGACTTGCATGTCTTGACATATTTGTGATTCGAGTTTCTGTTATGATGGTGCGCTTTTACTGTACGCGTTCATTCATTTCGACATTAGACTCTATTGTCGTGGGTGACAGCAGGCGTGTTTGTGCCCGAGCAGATCATTTAACTGGATACATTTCGGTACTTTTGCTCTCCTGATGCAGCAGCTGCTTTTATCGGAAAGTGATTTTGCCAAGTAATTTAACTCCACCTGTATCAAGTTTCGCAGCCAATCTATGCAACGCTCAAGTCGTTGTGTAGTTGAGAATATAGACGGAAAAAACCCGAGCGTTATGAATCATTGCAAAGGACAGAAAAACGCGGTGCCAAATGTCCAAACCTTCTGCGTATGACTGATGTTTTGCGATGATCCGGATGGCCTAAACCGTCCCCATCACCACCACGTGCGGTGTTCATTTTCGGTGCGGTGCGTCTGAGTGAACGTGCTCCTTTTTTTTTTTTCCTCCTTCCTCAATAGGCACCACCATCATCATCCTCAACCATGACTGACAGGAAAGCTGTGATCAAGAACGCAGACATGTCCGAGGACATGCAGCAGGACGCGGTGGACTGTGCCACCCAGGCCATGGAGAAGTACAACATAGAGAAGGACATCGCAGCCTACATCAAGAAGGTGAGACGGGACGCGCGCACGGATGGATCCGAGGAGAGCTCCGTGCGCTTACATCACTGGCACATGATCCGCAAATACACTGCCTTTTTTATTCTCACGTCTATTTTTGGTCTGAGTGGAGACGAGTCTCTTATGTTCAGGGCCGTAGCCAGGATTTTTTTTTGTTCTGAGGTCATGAGTACACAAGTGCCCCCCCCTCCACCCAACACACTGTTTTGAAAGGATCTCTATTTTTTTTTTCTACACTGATTTCCCAACACGTCAAATGTACCTTTCATGCAAGTTAGTGCCATTCAAAGTGACACACTGATGAGATGGTATACACGGTTATTAAAGTTAAACAATTGGAGACACATGCACACAATAAAAACAACACAACAGAGGAAAAAACAACATAGATTTAAAAATGCTAAATATTTGAAATGCCTTGCCTTTTGGATCCTCTACTTATCTGTTTAACCTTAATTTTACCACAATAAAAATGTATCTTATTTATTTATCGGCCTGAAAGTAATAAGTCTCCAAACTGCTACGGATAAAGTTGTTTTACTGGGCATTTTGCACAATTCTCTGACATTTTATTCCCCAAATACTAAAAGAATCGGCAGATTAATTAATTAATGATAATGAAAATAAAAGTTAATTTGCGACATTATCTCATCATCCTCGTTGGTTGCTTCGGCCTTGGTCATGACATGTAAGGCAGGATTTTGTGAATTGCAGCTTCTGGTTCTGGTTCTGGTTTTTGATTTGACATCCGCTGATTGTCTTCTTTTGACCCCTTTTCAGGAGTTTGACAAGAAGTATAACCCCACCTGGCACTGCATCGTCGGGAGGAACTTCGGCAGCTATGTCACCCACGAGACGAAGCATTTTATTTACTTCTACTTGGGCCAAGTGGCCATATTGCTCTTCAAGTCTGGCTGAGCGGTTTCTGATGGTTTGTTGAAGGGTTTTTCTCCTTGAACGTAAATCGGAAATGCACTGGTGGCTGATGTCTCCCATACACTAATAACGACATACCTTAATGATGCAAAACCGGCCGTGCGCAATTGCATGGACTATACACTATTTAATATGTATGTTGCAGTAAGTTTACTTTTCTATGGTTGCCATTTGAATGCAACTGAAGTAGTTTTTGTTGATGCTGTTTAAATTCTAGGTTGTAAAAGGTTTCAACGTGGCCCTTGATTGTATAATAAAGGAAAGCTGTAGAATGTAGTGGTGCATCTGCTTTCCTTCACCAGTGGCATTGCCAGACTCTGTAATGAGACTCCATCTGTCGGTTTAGATGGTAAAATCATACCGCGTGCACCAGTTTAACAATTCATTACCAAAATTTACGTGTGGTCATGAAAAGAAGTTGGTTAATGGGGCAAAACAGTGGAACGAGTTACTTCACGGCCTCCTGTGGTCTATAGGGGAACATACAGCTTGAGTTCACTTTATCACTGCTATCTTACTTCATTTAAAGGCATTATGTTGGCTGTAGATGCATATACAAAACTTTAACTTTTTCAGTTTGCATTTAAAATAATATCCCCAACAGATGTGAAATTGAATCGCTTTTTAGGGGGAAAAAAGATGTCGCAACGTCCAGTATGCTTGACATTTTGGAACCAACACAAGCCAGTGCAAACATTCCCAGGGACGTTTAATTCGTCAGCTCTTAAATTTTCACTGTGAAGGACGATAGAGCACATAAAGCTCACACACACACACACACACACACACACACACACACAGACCTTAGCCTGTAATGTCCAAGTAATAACACTACAAACTGGTTTCATCTCCCAACTCTGCTACCTAGATTTCAGTCTTGTAATCCTGTGTTTCTGCATGTTTGGAGGATAATCATTTCTTTTAACAATCATCCGACACAAACAAAAGCTCACCGTGAAGCTAAATCATTTAATTATCCGTCACTTATGAGTATGTATATATTGGACTGAGCAGATGTGTGTCTTGTCCCAGTAATTGCTATTAAGCAGCGTTAGCAAGGTGGTTTACATAAAAACACCTGCAGTCAACTCTACCCAGGCTACCAACGCCCCTGTGTTTCAGATGGTTGTTTCGTGTTGTGTGGCTTGTGATACCTTCAAGTTGCATTACCCCCAAACCTTTAATTTGTGCATTGCCAGTGCACTGCCAGACATGCAGCAAAGACAAAGCATTTGGTGGAGTTGGGACTTCTTAAAGCAGCTGCAAGCAGGTGTATCTCTTGTCTAGCACATTGATTTAGGGTTTTCTTTTTGTTATGTCAATATAATTAGTTTGAAATGGCAACGCACAATGTTTGGATTCCGATGAAATGTCTTCTTTGGTAGAGCAGATTGAAGGGATTTAATCCGTGGAGTTGGATGACACCACACTTTTCTCGCTGTGCATAAAGACTGCACGTTAACTCGAGTTTCTCTCTCCCAGAATCCAACAATGGGTGAAAATATGTATCTCTCAAGTGTTAGCTTGGATAGACATTGTTTTCGCGGGGAAGTCTTCCTAACTATTGTCAATGTAAACTGATTTCGTATTGTTTTCCTCTGGCATGTATCTTTGCTGTGTATATGTAGGAGCCGTTCCGATGCTGTTGAATTTGCACAAAACGTGTGCCTGTCGTTGCTCTCAACTGTAACCGGCTTGAGTACAATTGCACTTCATTAGAGTTATCCAGTAGGTTGCTACAGAACCAAAATCGTATAAACACGATAAAATAAAATAAATAATTGTTGACTTATAACACTGTGGCCTTTTATTTTGTCATTGCCCCTGATTTGCTGAAAACAATTGTTTAGTTAATGGATGGGAAATAAAACTACAACACTTAATTAATAGAATATAATAATTAATTAGTCACTTCAAGGAAGTTGTTGGAAATACACTTATTGAGATTCTTGCCAAGAGTTAGAAGAAAAGATTGATATCACATGACATTGTCATTTGTTTTGCTGATAGGCTTTTTTTTTTTTTACACCTTTGGAAAGAAAAAGGCTAGCTTTTCCCCTGCTATCAGTCTTCATGCTAAGCTAACCAGCTGCTGGCTGTAGCTTCATATTTAAAGGAATAGTTTGCTAATTTGGTAGAGATTGATACCACTCTTTCTGTCCGTTAAATATGAAACTGCTGCCAGCAGGCGGCTAACTTACCTTAGCACAAAGACTGGAAACCGAAGGAAGAGATATAGTTGTACAAACAAGATAATGCTTTAATTAGTGAGCTTTACAGGTGCTGGTAGGCAGATTTAGTTTCCTTTAAACAGAGCCAGGCTAGCTGTTTCCCCTTTGCTTTCCAGTCTTTGTGCTAAGCTAAGCTGACAAGCTGCTGGCACTAGCTTCATATTTACCACAGAGACACAAGAGTGGTATCAATCTTATCATCCATCTCCATCTCAGCAAGAAAGCCAACAAGCATATTTCTCAAAATGGGAAGCCTGTCCTTTAAAGGGAGGCTATGTAACCTTTGCTAAACAGCATAGCTACTTTCTACAAATAGAAATGATGGTGGCAAATGCTAACTTGTAGCATAACTGGACAAGTAGACATGGGTGGCTGACAATCGCGCAGCAATATCTAAAGTTTGCTAGCTAACATAAGCTACTGGACATGTCAGGCTGCAGCAGTTTAACTGTTCAGTATATTGAACACAGCAACGGTGTGTTCTGTGTTGTATGAATTCACTTATTTTCTCAAATTGTAGATATTTATAGAATTGCTAAATTGACACGTGAATAGGTTAGTTACAGCTCTGTTCTCTTTTTAGTTTGTGGTAATTCAGGTCTCGTAACATTCCTTGTGGTGACACTTCAAAAACACCAATAGGCTGCATACCAATATAATGTGTTACCAATATCTGATAGTACTTCAAATTCATTGTTGATACTCATTATGCACCTTCTGCAAGAGGCTCACATGTAGTGCAGGTTCAAAACACAGTTCAGATATATCCCACTTGAGGTACTAAAAGATACGTTTGCTAGTTGTACATTAGCAATTGTGCATTATGTGACTAGCCTGTAACAATAAAATAAAAATATAGCAAAAATGCAGATTCAACAAAAAAATCACAAGACAATAGACCGGAATCCATACAGTGTGAGCTGACTGATGGAAAATGAATAATAAAGAGAAGAACATACTGCATATGTTAACACATTAAAGCTGCAAGGCATCACCTTTTGACTATAATGTTGGACTCATTGTGTGTTTACTCTGAACAACTGAGGCTCGAGTGGTATTGTGCGATAAACAGCCCACGGCAACAAGTGTGAGGCCCTTTGTCGAGAAATGAAGAGCACAAACCACGTAACCGTGACATCAGCCGCTGTAGCGTTGTGCTGGTTACACATATGGCTCATCAAAGACACTCGTCTGTGTGATACACTGATGCTGCACTTGAGTCATGTGAGACTTACCATGAAAATGAATAACAGTAAGCTTCATATGAATGACAACTTGGATTCCCAAATTCTCAGTCATTTCTAAAAGGGACACTCCAATGATTTCATTTGTTACATTTTTGTGTCACGTCTGAACTACCCTGCTTGTAAAAACAGAAAAATAAAAGAAAATAACCCCGATGATCGCTGCCCTGGTGCGCTAGAAATGATGGCGATGAGAAATAGAGTCAGAATCAGCTTTAATGGCCAAGAGTATGTGCGTGTACAAGGAATTTAACTCGGTTTTTCATTGCTCTCAATGCACTTAAACATGAATAGACATAACAGCTAAGAACAAAGTCAATAAAGCTGAGCAAACAAAGGAAGAAAACAGACAGGGCTATTATGTATGTGAGAAAAGTGCGTGTGAGGTGTATATATTAATACATATAAAAAGCACCAGTGACCAACAACATGAATAAAACATCTATATACAAGTCAAATGTTTCTGTAAGTGAAGTAAAATAAATATTAAATGTACATGGAGTGGATGATTATGAACAGTATATGCATGCATACATACACAACGTAACATGCTTCACTAAAAACAAAAAAATAGATACATAAATACAGAATCAATAGAACAATCCATATTATATCACCAGGGTTATATCAACTTGGGCTTTGAGACATCAGATGTTTAACACAAAGCCTGCAAGTCTTTCATATTGTTGTTTCATATTAACATTGAATTATGGGAAATGTAGGATCCAGCTATTTTGGAGACAACCCCATATGTACCAACTAGAACTCAGGATATTTCGACCTCTGCAGCATCAATTTGAACCACTCCTTTTTTAATATATCTCTCTCACAAGTCCTCCAACATTATGTAAGTACCACTTTCAAAATGATCAGCTACAATTAGACTAATCAATACTTCCCAAGTTTTAGCATCCTAATCCTCGTTGAATTGTTTGTTTTGTGGGGGGGGGGGGGGGGGGGGGGGGGGGGGCGGGGGGGGGCCGGGGGGGGGGGGGGGGGGGGGGGGGGGGGGGGGGGG
>JAVQJD010089035.1:0-20036 GCA_036023655.1 Nannoperca australis | reverse complement strand
GACTCTATTTTCTATTCATTTCACAACGTATGGTGGTGAATAAGTGTGACTTTTCATGGAAAACACAAAATTGTTTGGGTGACCCCAAACTTTTGAACGGTAGTGTATATATTGTATATATATATATTGTCTTCGGTCCTAAAAAAGAGGGTTCAGCAGTGGCTCTAACAGTGGAGTTCAAGTTATGCAAAAAGTGTCAGACTAGACTTTATTTCAAATTTGCAAATTTGGTCACATCCAGAATAAATATTCTTTATGTTGACCTTTTCCTGCTCAGCAAAGTAGCATATAAACAGGACAGCATTCAGTGACATGCCATTACTTCTTTGGAAAAACTAAAAAGATGGTCTTCATTTACATCGCTATACACATTAATTGTGTCAAATGTGTTTATTCACTATTTCCTCCAAAAAGGTATGGTGTTCTCCTTTCAGTCCATTGAAATTTGTCTGTTCATCTACACCCTTTGTCCTTTTTGCTTCCTTCTGTCCTCCCCCCTTTTAGTCTAACTAGTTTCCTTTGGACCACTGGCATTCTCTGACTTTTATATAATTGTCACAGAACAAAGGAGAAAAGTGCAACTGGAAGAAACACAATTAAGTGCATTTCCTGTGCCTTAGCAATGTGATCAGCATTTCCTCCCATTATAACAAGAAGTGACACTACTTCTAACTCAACACGTTAGGCAGGGGAAATTACACCAGCAAGGCGGTGAGAGACAACTTCAAATCTTTCCCACTTTCCCCAAGTTTTGTACTCCGACTGTTGGTTTTGGGAGATAAGCACTTCCACCGCTTTTAAGAATCCCGTAGTCACATCTGAGGGTGAGTTGAGGGGACTATTCGGATGGATGCAGCATGACACTTCAAGCTTGTAGCTGTCCACTGGGTTTATTAGGTTTCCTCCTTAGTGAAGAGAGATTTGAGAGAGGAGTGTGTCTGAAGTGATAGTGTGTGACATGTAGCTACAAACCCTCACTGGGCTTTTCTTAAAACTGTCCCCTGGTATAAAGGAAACATCAGCAATATGAAGTGGATATATGTGCCCAAGCATGTTTGTGTGTTTGTGTGTGTATGTGTGTGTGCATGTCTGTCTTTATGTGTGCATAAGGGATGACAGCAGGCAACGCTGATTACAGTGCCTTCAAGAGCTAAAATTGCTCCGTGATTCACGGCCTGTGACAGCAATCTCTATTTCAAACTCTGAGACTTGTTTTCAGTATCATATGAATATTCAATGAGAACCAGGAATAAGCACCGAGGATGCAAGTACAAGCTCACAGTCAGTCCTTGGCTATAAGTTCATGTCAATGAAGCAAACTTCATATAATGATTATATGATTCATATAAGGAATCTTTACTACTAAATGGTCTAGGATGATTTGATTGTACAAAAACTGTGAAAAACAAAAGGTGTATTGCTAGAATGAAATAGCTCTCTTACCTGTAAGGAATGCGTGTGACACAGATAATTCAGGTGGAAGACAGATGAACATATGTTCCCATAGACCATAGAAGACAAAAGACAGATAAAATATTTATTAGCCATCGTAGGTTAATAATTTAGAATGCGAGACCATTCTATAAAAATAAATGCATGGAAGTCAGTTTCTGTGTTAATTACAATGGCAAAGAAGGATGCTAACACACTGGTAACACATTGTATTGCATTGCATGTCCTTATATAACTCTTACACCTGCTGTGAATTTATTCAGTTTGGCTTCTGATTCAGAACTTGCTATTCTTTTGTGAAAATCCAGAAAACCTCAACAAAGATAAGTCATTTAAGATAATATGTGTTGTATTCTTTTACAGCAGCACACAGTTGAATAATGAAAATGATCATATAGAATAAGAAGCCCCATTATAATCATCATCATTATCATCAGAAGCAGCATCAGCACCACTGCTACCTCCACCACCGTCATCATCACTGCTACCATCAGTAACACTGCTGACTTCAACGACACCATTATCAATATCAATACCAGCTTCCCCAGCGCTGTCAACATAATCAATCTCAAAATCCTGACACTCCTTGTAGTCAAAAGAAAAAGAAAGAAGAGGAAAAACTTATTTTATCAGCCAACTGAAGAAAACATTAGATTAAGCCAAGAAAAGTACTTCCATCACTTTGAAGTTGTGTCTAAGAATTTCAAGGCACTTTTACCTTTTCAAAAAGAATCAGAAAGGTTATATATGTATAAACCACTAGTGTGGGTTTTCTGTATTTCTGCAAAGACACACACTGCCACAGTGGCAGAGCATAATTAACAATTCATATGTCATATAAGTACGTAGGGGTTTGATTCCCTTGCTCATAGGCTCTCCCAAAACTATCTCTAGAGCTGATAGAGAAGTAATTTCATACCTTTTGCATTAAAGTCCTTTTAAGCTACTACAGAAATTCAGCTGGTGAGAAAGTTGAAGTAATTCCCACTGCCTGAACTACATCTGACATGCTACCTCATGATGAACAACCCTCCAGATGGAGACAGTTCCATTTCCTGTTTAGGTTGTAGCCCAAATCCCTGTGTAGTCTGTTCTCTCGACGGGTGTAACCTTTCAACTTCCCCCACTTCTCATCACATCTCCCCGTGGGGGCTTACAAAGGGATAGAAGACTGTTATAAAAGGCAGCATCGCTCCTCTTCTGCTACTGGTGATTTCATGTTTCAGCGAGGAAAAGTCTGTGACAGATCTCTCCCATTCCAGGGACAGGTGCTGAGTTGTGGAGCGGGCCCTGCCTCGTCGCTACGGAGGTAAAATGGCAGAGTATTGATTGGGAAGATTGAAGACTTGAAAGCCCATGCAAGAGTGTCCTTGGGCAAGGTCAGGCACCCTTTGTTCAGACATTACGACCAACGCCCACTGCGCTATACATGTATACAAGTGCAAACATACAAGGACCCAATGCACAAACACACACAACAGCATTATGAGGAATTACTGGTGAGCAACCACCCTAGGCTTTTTCCAATAATAACAATCTCTTTCAAAAATAACCACATAAAATGGCAAGATGCGATTCTGCATGACGACACATAATCTGTTTGGCTCCCCTGAGTTACAAGTATAATGGGAAAATGGCTTTGAGTTCACAAGTAAAATTGATTGTTGATTTGATCATAAAGTGCCTGTAGTGGCCTTTGAGATATTAATTCATAAAGTGTTACTAATAACATTGAAGAGAATTCAACCAGCACAGATAAGAATACAGGGAGACTCTAATTAAAAGTAACACATCTTAATAAAAGATTGGTCAGTGAAATTAGGTTAGGAATGCATTCTGCTAGTGCATGACCCCCATGCATGCACATGAGTATTTCAATAAGCTGACATGTCCTAACAGAAGTTAACAGGCCAATCTGTTTTAATAAGGGAAGCCTGTGGAAGTCTTTCCACAGGGCTATAAATAAAATAATGAACTACTTTAAAATCAGGGCATGATACAATTATACACATAGACTATATAACAACAAAAGAATAATGTGTTGCAATGGGAAAAGGCCTTTCCTTGTTCACTTCAGAAAGCAGGGTCTGAAGACCATGAATGAGCAGTGAAATGGTTACTTCCTCCGACATATTGAACGGGGAAGGTTAATGAGAAGGCCAAAGAAAAGCTGTGCCACATAGCTGGCATTTAATTAATTGTGCATTCATATTGAGAGGTTATGAACGTCTAGTATTTTCCTTACAACCAAAGGTCCCCTGCTGTGATTCAGGCAGGTTTGATTGTGAGCTTTAAAGGCAACACTTTTCATTGCCTATTAACTACTGACAAACTTTTGATGTGTTTAATGCTGGCAGGCAGCTGTGACATGACTAATCAGATGTTAAAGAGACAAACATTTTTATATTGGATTTTGAAAATAGTAATACTTTTCACTCTGTTTCACAATATCCACAATAATGTAAATTCACCGTTTTTTTTGTATATATATATATTTTATTTTATTTTTTATTCCGTATTGTTTAAAAACTCTTTTGCATGCTATATTTTAATATTTTAAATCTACTGCTGTTTTTTGCATTATCACCTTTGCTACTGTATGCCCTGCAATTTCCCCATTGAGGTTTATCTTATCTTATCTTTTCCACTGCTGTTTGTTCAGGGGTTGTTGTTGTTGTTGCCATTAAATGCCTCTGGAAACACAAAGTTTTGGATCGGATACATTTCTCAAGAGTTGGCTTGATGGAAAGATTGAATGTATAGCAAGTTAACTTTTAAGAACCTATATGTACTGCTTTGCTCCAAACAATGTAGAATGCACTCATATGTTTCCACTACTAAAATAACAGAATCCACCTTTAGGTAAGGAAAAACCATTACTGTGAACTCAGTGCCCTCTTAACTTTGAAAATTATAAAACTAACATCTACCTTTTCTCTCACTATACCTTCCAGAGTTGCAAAATGACTTGGCAGAAGTTCTTGATTTCTTTCAGCATTGGCTATGACATGTACAAGTAAGGTTAGTCTTAGGAGGGAACAAATGTCATTCCATTTAAAATCACTTTATAAGATCTGCTTCAACTGGTTATGTCTTCTTGCAAACCACCTGGCTAACCTTCATCTCGGTATCATAGCGTTTCAATTTGGTCCCGGGGATTGAAAAGGCTTTTTCATCTGCAGGCAGTCGTAGATGGTCGTCTCACAGAGACGTCACCTTTCTCTGTACAAAGTGAATCAAGGTCTGGGTAGAAATGAGTCCAGAATGAAACAATGTTGGAGAGAACCTGCTGTGGTTTGCGGTTTGGGGGCCATAGTTTTAAGCTATCGCACACTGCTAGAATCTCAGGAATGCACTTTCAACAAAGGATTTCCAGCAGCTGAGTACAAAATTTATACATTTCAATCAGATAGGATTTTTTTTACGGCAAAGAATTTCAAAGCAGAATTTTTGTAGATGGCTTTTATTTGCATTCTGAATGTATCATGTCACCTAAATGACACACCATAAAGCCGCAGTATTTGACCTACACTATTTCATTTAAGTCAGGCTCTGTCCTATCTTTATTGGGCCTTTGAACGCCATGTTTGATTTCTATCAAAAAATGTCCCTCCTCAGTGGGAGCTGGCTGACAATTGGTGTTTGTATTCCGTCTACAGTATGTGTGTTTGATTCAGTCATTGATTGTTTGTGGCGTTTTGTTCAATGGTCCGAAGGGGACGACAAGTACTCAAATTGCACATTTCATTCAAGATAGAACGATGATGCAGAGTGATCTGCGACCAACACTAGCACAAAAGCACACAAATACACACGTACAAACACACACCATCCCAATCAATCTGTCGGACAACCTCTACTGGGCATTATTGGAGAGAAAAAAAAGCGTGAGGAAATCAATAGGCCAGTGGCCACCCTGAAATAGCTGCTGCTGTACTGTCACACGTCGTTTCCACATGTGCACCGCTCCTATCTTGTAGAGAGAGAAGGTGGAGGGAAATGGAAAGAAATACAAAGAAGAAAGAAGTTGGAAAAGTAGGAAAAGGCCAGAGGCACTTGTTATTACTAAGTTACCAGAAAATGTCTTTTGTGATGAATTTATCATTCACCAAACTTGTGAAACATGCAGCTGCATGTTTGCTGAATTGCTGGAAATATGATATGATTCACAAACAAAAATTAGCCTTCATCCATGCAACTCATGCTTGAATGAAAGTGAATGGGAGGTGTGAAGCAAGCGATTACCGTATGTGGTCTCCTTAAGGCCAAACGCCCACATGAAAATGTTTGCTGAGTGTAATATGCACATTTATGCCAGGACAGTGGGCACAGGAAGAGCATTTAAGGATATGGGACAGCACAATTGAAGACACAGAAACATATGTTAGTACAAACTAAATTTGGGCACGCATGTACTGGTAACAGACTCAACTGCAAGAGTGAGACAGTGTTGGTAAAATTAGAGTGTGTTTGATGTGCACAACTCACTGCTATGTCGCTCGCAAACAGTGGGGGCTGACCTTTTCACAGCAGGACAATAACAACTCTATTCTCACTATTTGGCTAAAGTCTCAATTGTCAGTTCTGCCTTAACTGAAAGCAGGCATTGATTTTATTTGAAAGAATGAAGGTAAAGGGGGAGAGCAAAGGTGCCAGCATACTTAATCAGAACTGCTTCTCGGATGGTTGAAAACAACTTCCTCTCACCCTCCACACCTTTCTAAAGTTAGAATTGTGGGGGGCTGTGTCATAGCATTTCGGAAACTCTCCAAGTCTGACAATATGACATTCACACCCACTTCACACTGTGACGCAGCTGTGTGGAGGTTCAAATGGTTTAAACCTCTATTGCAAGACAAGAATGTTAATAGTGGACAATTCTTCAAAGACCGAGATAATGTTCACTGACAGCTTCTTTCCACAATATGTGTGCATTGCAACTACAGTAATATTGAGGTTAAAGAAAGAATGTGGTCATGACAAGTGAATTATGATTATCTGGTGAGGGTTAGGCAACTACACTTAATTAGGTTAGAGAAAGATCAAGGTTTTGGTTAAAATAAATAAATAATTTGCAGGTCTGTGAAGTAGGACTAACTCCACACCTCCATCTCCAACGTCCCAACCTCCACATCCTACCTTTCCACCTTGTTACATTTGTCACTCTGCTTCCTACATTGGCTCTGAACCCTGACACTGGATGTAAATCGTAAGGTGTGATATCGTTCAATATGGGCATAATTTCTAGTGATACTGCAATCCTTACATTAATATAACAGAAGGTTTTTGTATGTACCATCATATAGAAAATGTATGTAAAGATTGACTACATAATTTAGTAGAACAATAACCCATTCATTTCACATCATACAATTCCACATAATGAATGAGTTAATGTTCTACCTAACTCCATATTATTGAAGTGCAATCAGCTAAACAAGAACATAATTCAGAAACAAGGAAGTCAGGTGCTAAGATTCTTTAACAAAATGTATTTTTTGTGGGAAGATTATAAAATGAAAGATAAAATTAAAGTCAGTCAGAGGCTTCATCTCAAAGGTCATGACTGGACCTGTTGATTGGTTCTCCCACATGCCACCCCTCTTCACCGCTCTTCCTCCTTATCTCCTCCTCAGAGGCCCTCCAGATCTTCCCCTTGATGACCTTCTCAAGCTCAGATTATAAGATAGGGGGAATAGAGGAACCACATTGTGAATGTGGGAGACAAAAAAAAGAAGAGGTGTTTTAATTTGGACACCAAAAAACACACACAGACATACACACACTCTCAGACATGGACATAATACTCTACAGTACTTGTTAAACTGTGTGACAGCAAGCAGGGTACAAGCTGTACAAGACTCGGTGTGATTACCACTGCTGGTTCTCTAAACAACCTTATATTTGTGTGTTTGTGTGTGTTTCCCCTGGGAGTGAAGAGTATGGTGGGTCAGTGCGGAGGAAGAAAGTGAGGGGATGAAGAGGTTTATGGACGCATGCAGTGTTATCTCTCTTCCTGTACTGAAGTAAAGCAAAGTGGAGAGGTGGAAGATGAGGAAAGAGGGATAGAGAGATACCCGGGATTTGTTGATCAAGTCCACAGGGGTCTGAAGGACCTGAGAGACTGAGAAGCGAGAAGGAGAAATGAAAGGAAAGAAGGAAAGCATGAAGGCATGTCCATTCAAACCAGCTTATCAGCTAGCTTTCCTCAGGAGGGGCAGGGGAGTAGGAGGATGGGGGCGGGAGAGAGACTGAAAGAAAGAGAGATTGAAGATGAGTCAAGGAGCAGGAAGGAGGTGGGAAATTGCCATGAGGATGAGTGGAGCAAAAGTGAAAAAGAGGGGTGAGAGCAAGTGGAAGAGAAGAGTGTTGAGGCCACGTGAGAAAATGAATAAAGATAAATAAAGAAGGAAGAGTATAGATCTCATGTCGGTGATGGGAAAAAGGCAAAAATAAATGTGAAGTAAATTAAAGCAAGAAACAAGAAGTTGAATGTTGAATGATTAAAAGTATGAATGGAGGCAGGGAGAAGGAGGGGGAGGGGGAGATTATGCCTTTGCAACAGCAAAAAAAACAGCAAGCGGCTTTACCAACAGCCTCCCTGACATTCCTATCTCCATCCTCACCTCTGTTTAATAAAACATCACCTGTAGTGATCAATACACACCTTCACACTGAGCACACGGCACACACAGAGATATGCAGAGACACGCACACACACACACTGCTTTACATTCTGTACCATCACTGGACTGAAAGCCTGAGGAGGAATGTGAGAAAATGTGTCACTTATCCAGCCACTGACTCTTCTATTGTTTCACTTCTCCCTCCCAGCCCTTTGTTTTTCATTATGAAATATCAGTCTTTCAAGTTTATATGTGCTGCAGATGTCACACACAAATGGAGTGTTTCAGTGACCAATTTACAAGCTCTAACTGGAGTTTATCTTGCAGCACGTTCGCGACCTATCCTCCCACACATATGGAGGTCAGATGGAAAGCAGATTGGAATTTTTGTTGTACAAACATTTCTCGGAGGCAGTGCTTTGCTATGAAATAATTATTTATCATTACTTTTTTTTGACTAATTTTTTTTTTTTTTGGTAATTTTACATGAGAAGGAGAAAAAAAGGAAGGAGCTACAGCTTGAAAATTAAATCAATTTAAAATTCAATTCGACCATACAATTCATACAATACCATAAAAATCACATGTTAAGAGCTGATTAAATTAGTGTCATTACTAATGCAACCATTTAACACTTTTAACTCGAAGGCTGACATCAGTAGCTGTATTGACAGCAACAATTGATTGTATCTATACACCAACTCAGCAGGAACAAAGTACATGGCATCCTTAGATGCCACTACCACCCTGAACACTATCTTGTCCTGACAAAACACCAAGTACAACTTTAGATGTCACGTAGCAGAAGGTCTTGGGTACTATAGTCCATAGACTGTGGAATGTATGTGGAATGACCAACTATTAAATAAGTTATCATGTTTTAAAATGATTACTTTTTCTTTTCTTCACTATTATAGACTTCACTATTCAGCTCCAGTTTTGTGTTCATAGCCCTGGCATTCATATCTGTATCAATAACACTGTACTCATAAACTTGGCAAAAAGAAGACAGACGGGCCAGGAGACAGATCAGACAGACTTTAAAACAATCCCCAGGTTAACCAAACTTATCTGGAAGAGTAAACAAGGCAAAGGCGAACAGGAAAGTAATTACCCAATCCGTCTGCTGTAAACATTGATTGCAGTTTACAGGAAAATCTACAAGGCGAGGGTAACGTGACCAATGGAGACAACCGACATTTAAGGTGCACTCACTTTTAGTTTTACCTCCAAATAAAGTTTTTTTTGATTATTTGGTTACACAATTGCCTCTTTTTCAACTCTCTGATTATCTGACTGCTCATGTTTCTTGCTCTGTGGAGGTTTTGCCATGGTCCCAAATCTCTACTTTGGTGAGTACAATATTATCATGTCTGATAGAAATTATGGACAAAACTACAAAAAATATGGCCCACGTTGCTATAAACTGAATCATCTTTTAAGTAATGATTTATGTTCATCTCTTGAGGAAACATTTGTGTGCATTTAAGAAAAAAAGGTATTTTCCTACAAATTCCACACATTATGATCCAGTAGAGTCCTCCATAACCTCCACCAGACACCACTGTGTTTATGTAATAACACTGTTAATTGCCTGTAATTAAAAATATTACAGTGTCCTTAAATTAATTTCAATGTTCACACCCTGAGAGTCCATGCGTTTTATTTAGGATACTTAGTCAAGTCTAATGTTCTCTTCACTGAACTTGTACTTGAATAGATTCACAGCCCCAGTCATTTACACAATCCTCTGTAGAGATAACCCCAATTACTGCGTCTTAAGACTCTCTCTCACACACACACTCTACGGCTACAATATAATGTGTGATATAGTCAGGAATTGAGAGCTGAGAGTCAGCAAGAAGATAAGAATGAGAAGATAAAGACGGAGAAGGACAGAGAGGCAGGCAGAGAAAGAGCAAGAGTTGTCCGTTTGAATTAAAGTGAGGTCAAAGGTCAGAATACAGGGGAAAGCTGATGATGGCACCAGAGACCTGAACTCAAACACCACCTCTGTCCTCTGCTTTCCCCTCTCTCCTTCATTTCTTTTTTTTTCTCTGAGTGTGAGAGGGTGTGTGTGTGTCAACACATAGTTCAAACTTTCTTTCCCTCTCCCTCCCTCTCTTTCTCCCTCTGGCTTTTACTTCAATATGACATCAAAATAGCCTCGCCTCCTTCCACTTCTTGCTCTGATAATACCCTTAGTATACAAAATGCAAATCAATTGTTAAAGTTGTTTAAGTGTGTGCTGACTTTGTGACCAAGAGAAATGCACTCCAACACACAGAGAGCAGATCTGTAGTATTTGTCAAGGCTCAGCTGTGGTAAAAAATAAATACTTACAGTCCAGCTACACAGCAAAACATCTTATCAAAAGTCAAGGATTATCTGGGGTGTGTTTTTTCTAGAGGGTTAAACCAGCTGTACAGTGGGTCAGGGCTCAACTCTGTATTTGTCTGTGTGTGTGTGGACAAGTATTACTCATGTTGTGGGGACATAAATCGGTTTACACAGCACATTGAGGGGATTGGCCTTCTTATTGTGGACAAAACGCAAGTCCCTATAACGTAAATCATTAGAGTTTAGGGTGAAGACTTGGTTTAAGGTTAGGTTAAGGTTAAGGGCAAGTAGTGCTTATGGTCACGGTAAGTCTCCAAGAAATTAATGTAAGTCTCCTGAAGTGATGGAAAAAAAACACATAGGGTAAAGCTTAAGTTTAGGGTCCAGCTATTAACACCTTCATGGCCATCTGTACCAGCATTACTGATTGGAGCCCGTACGTAACATAGATTGTAACAGCCCAGTTTCTGACATGTAATGTTTTTTTTATGGAAATATCTCAAAAACTATTGACACTGTGTACAGATATGTACCCCTCAGGTTGATAGCTTTGTTGAACCCCTGACCTTTCCTCTAGCAATCAAAATTGAATTTTGTCACAAACTTTGGTTTGTGACAAAAAAAGAAAAACTAATGACATTCCAATCAGCCGCAGTTGTACTTTGTTTTTAGTGCAAATTAGCAAAAGTTAGCATTCTTATATCCTAAATTAAAATGGAAAACATGGACAAGGGGTGGCTGTGGCACAGGAGGTAGGGCAGGTTGTCCATCAATTGTAGGGTTAGCGGTTCAATTGCCTGGCTCCTCCTGTCCATATGTTGAAGTGTCCCTGAGCAAGACACTAAACCCCCAGTTGCTCCGGATTTGGAAGTCGCTTTGGATAAAAGCGTCTGCTAAATAAAATGTAAAACATTAAACCTGCTAAACACCAACAGGTTAGCATTTAGGTCAAAGCACAGAGCTGTAGAATCCCAGTCTGGTTAAAATACTGATAAAAAAAAGATATTGTGATTTACTGGGCCCATACAAATGAGTAAATAATCATATTTTTGTGTAATATACTAATGGACATGTACATTAAGTGGGCATTTTCTCCTGCTGTATGTTCCCGCCATATTTGCCGTTGTCAGCTATTATGGCACACTGGGGCCATCTGGGACGCTCTGATGTTTGACATGCACCTTACATTAATTGTGTTATGAGGAGGCAATCATTTCCATCTGTGACCATCAGCTCTTCTCTGGAACAATGATAATGTTAAGTTTTAATGTTACAGGAGAGGCTAACACAGATAACACTGCTTTCAGTAACGTACCTTGCTGTCTAAAGGTTAAACTGTCTGTTTGCTAAAGCATGATGGTGCTTCAGGTAATGGCTACAATTTTTTCAGTGTAGTACAAACGTTGCTGTTAGGCAGGTCTGAAAGAGCTCCTTTATTCGACAATAGTCAGAGACTGCGTCTGTGCATGTGAATGTGAGTGTGTTCTAATGTCTACAGGTTTTCTTATACAGTACATAGTACACACACATCCACACAAGTACAGAACAAAAAACATCTTGAGTCAAGGTTCACTTACTATCTTTTCCTGAAACTAACTGGACCTTGAGCTTCAGTTTTTTGCTCAAACTATTGTTTCCAAGGTCAAGAAAGAACTGATGAACTGGTGTCTGTAGAGAAACCTGGACAGAAAAAGGAGCTAGAGTATTCCACACCTGCAAACTGCCAAGGCTGTACAATCCAGGAAATGTATTACTTTAATGAGAGAGAATTATTAGAAATGTTTAATTTGTATGAAAATACTCATGGTGATAGACAACAATTGGATACTGTGTATGGTCACATTTACTATTATCATCCAAGTGAATAATGAGAGACTCTTAAAGCAACATCAATTGACTTGTTTAGCCGCAGCACAACAAGCTGTAAACACAACCCTGACGAATTGTCATCTTATACGGTTGTTGTGGTAATAGTGTTAGCAAACATTTGTCCATTTACACATCCAGCAGACATGGAGAAAGATTAACATTCATTTAGAGTTATGTTTGTCCCCTGGTTTGGTATTTGTCAACTCCTAAGAGAACATTTGGCTTACTTCTCCACTATGTTTCCCTGCTGGACACTGGTGAAACTGAACCAAAAAATGAAGTTTTGGGGCCCTAAAACCAAAACAATAATTAACAATAACAATTGGAGAGGCTAAAACACTCCATATAGCTCAGGTGAACTGAAGAGGGGAGAGACATTTCCAAAAACAAATTACTATCTCCCTTTCACCAAATTGAATTTAAATGTATTGTCATGATAGGAGAAGATATTCTGTTAACTAAAAGACAACATGAGGATGGAAATATAACCTCCTGTACAAAAGTAACAATATCATCAAAATAATCTGTATAAATGAGTATTACAAAACAAAGCCATGTGATCCATCAGTCCCCCAAATCTTCTTAAAATCAGCATGGTCTGAGATATTGGAAACAAAATATGTGGATGAGTGGATGTAGACCAATCAATAGTCTTCCACCCAACTTCATCACTGGTAAGAAATCAGTTTCAGTCCAAAAGGAATTAAACACTGTGCTAAACCATCACATTGGATGCTAAATCATTTGCATTGATCTCTGAACAGCTACTATTTTATTTTTTTCTCTGGAATAGCAAAAAGCAGGGCACAACATTCAAAGACTCAAATCATATTTCACTGTGTGTTCTCGTACAACAAGCCTGAGAAAAACTTGACGAAAACTAGACATTAGCTCGGCGGGCTTCAAGCCATCTTAAGAAATCACTCAACTGTGTAAGTTTGTTTTGAAATGATTTGTACAATCTACTATATGCTTTGAGTGGGAAAGTTAAATGCATCACTTGAAGACAGATTTTTTTTCTTTGCATGAAAGTTCTCAAATTGAAGTTTCTTAACTTATGAAAGCACAAACAGTTGTCGCTCTTCATCTTTGGAATTCAGATGGAGTATTTCTTTTTTGCTTCATCCAACCTTTGCTTGTCGGTGGGCCTTGATCCTCAAAGCAATAGGAAGTGGTAATTGCATAACAGGATTAAAGGCTGAGACAGTTTCTGAGGTACGGCTGCTGGTAAAAGACCATCCTCGATTAGGAACCTCCTTTCCACTGCCACCGGACCCTGAGGCTTGTGGGGGCTTTCTGACAAACTGGCCTGTCTTTATTGATGGCAGTGATTGATCATGGCCTTAGGGGAGCTATGAGCAATAAAGTTATTTCTAATTGAAAGTAAGTTCACACAGTGCCAGTCTGCACACACACACACACACACACACACAATCTCATAGTTCACCACAGTAGTCCTGCAGGCGCAAAACCCACATTAGGGAACAGTATGCACAGATTTAGTTTGCAAATGTGTCTGCAGATTGAGCCAGACTCCTACAAAACACACACACACACACACACACACAGATCTTGTGTCAACTGGCTAGAAGGAGCTTGGCTGACATAATCGATGAGGAGAGGAGAGTCATAGTGCATGCACATCCTTGTCTAGCCAGCCCTCCCAAGTGTGGCATGACCAACATACCAGATAGAATCTGTTCACAGATCCACAAAGCACTCCTGCTCTGTTCCTTTAATTATATTTTTTCTGTGTTATATCCTTTGTTTACACATTTTATTTATCTTTCCAGCTGTGGCTCTCTTCCTCTGTGACTCCCCTCTCTGTCTTGTTCTTTATGTTTCCACCTAAAAGACAAATCTTGTTTTCGGTTCTCTCAGTCTTTTGGCCACTACCCCTGCCCCTCTCCCACCTGCTCTGTATCCCTTCCTCCATACTGAATAGATGTTTGCAAGTGTGTTGGCCTGGCTAAACTATTAATTAATCCCAGAGTGCGTGGACCTCCATGGTTATGCAAAGGGGCGCACGCACACACACACACACACACACACACACAAAAGCTTTAAGGGGCAGGGAATCAGTAAGCTGACAGTTGAAACATTTTAATGACAAGGCAGCATAACTAATATGTTACCCACCTTGTGTGTGTGTGTGTATAGTCAGTGAGCTGAGATGGATAAATTGCATGAAAATGCATGAGCAGATATTACGAATGTGCAAGATAATTACAATAATGTGGCACCTGTGCATGTACACACACACACACACACACAAACACACACACAAACAAACAAACAAACAAACACACAAACTAACTGAGAAGCTGATTTATTTTGTAAGGGGAAATAAATCCACCTCTCAGGTTGCTTCTGCAGTCACTAGAAACTGTATATCTCTGGCTGTTTGACAGTGGATCAAACTCTGGGCCATTAAGAACACCTTTAACCACTGGTGTGTGTGTGTGTGTGTGTGTGTGTGTGTGTGTGTGTGTGTGCGTGTCTGTGTGTGCAAGAGAGAGAGAGGGGGGGAATTGGGGAGAGAGAGACAAACTGAGACAGAGACAAAGAAAGAGAGAGGGAGAGCTCATGGTGCAACCCACAGCCAACTCAGTCTAAATGGCTCCTTGGGGAATCACTAAAGCGGAACAATCGATTTCAACAATGGATGGCTTAAAGAAAGGGGGGGAAAAGGACCGTAGTGTCCTTTCCTTGATCTAACTTCAGTTGTTTCCTTCTAAACTATTAACTGATTCTACTCATTTATTAACTGATTTCTTCACTAAGAGGGAGGTAATGAGAGAGGCACCCCTGGAGCTGTAATGACTACTTCCAAAGGTGCTACATTACTGCAAGAAGCTAAACTGTCTCCGTTTGGTTTGCTCCGAGTATTATGATGGAGACTGTGATTAGAATATCACTTGCAGCCCAATTAAAGTATATGTAGTGGAATGTGTGGATAGCTGGTTACATGTAATCATCTAATTGGAGTACAAACTATTTTTTCTAATTCTTAGTTATGCCTCTTGTTTCTCATGCTAATTGGTTAGCTTAAAAGCAGTGCAGACTAATGTGGGAAGAGTTCTTTATCCACTTCAATCTGCAGCAGACGTAAAATACACATCATATACAGTCTGCAATTTACTTTCGGTCACAATTAGAGTGTAATTGTGTCTTTTTGTCCACACATTAGCATTGTTTTTTTTAAAGTATATGACATGTTGTTAAATTACCATGGTGCCATCTGGTGTCTTGATGAATGCATTTTGAGTAGAGCTGTCGTAACATAAGGAGAAGCCCACGTACGTCTGGACAGAAATGTCAGCTTGGTTGACGACGATCAAGTTAGTTTCAACCATCTGACGTGTTTGGATTAAATAGTTTTAGTTTGCTTGGGTCCAAGCCATTACTTAATTACGAAGCTGCAACAGTTACCTTTTCACTTTGAAATATGTTGCAATCTAACTTATATAATATAGAATCGCATGGCAGTTATACAACACATAATGAGTACATTGCCATGGATGCCAGTGTGCCAGTTACTGGGAGGAATCAGCTTGTAGCATCCAGCGCTCGACCAAAGTATTTATATGTTTGGAAGAAACATAAATTCTCTGATAACCTGGTTTATATACAGTAATTAAATGTGTTACATGTCCACATAATGGAAACACTGAGCATGAGAGATGTATAAAAATGTTTACTGGATTGTGCTTAATATCATTATCAACTGCAATTAAGATAATCACATAATGATGTTTACATGACAGTTTACATAGCCTCAGTATTGCCTTAACGGGTGATTAGTGTAATTTTTAACAAGTTGTTTGATTGCCATAGAGATAAGTGGGCTTTCATTAAGAAAGAAAAACATTTCAAAACAATGACTTCCTCCATAAAGCATCAGAACTAACACCACACATCAGCCATGCATATGTCTTATCAGCTTTGGATAAGGTCAACCCCAGCCAATTATGTAATCATTTCTGCGTGGTCAAGCAATTTGGATTTTAATCTCATGGCTGTTATCTCAAAATCCACTTTATGAAGTATGGAGCGAGCCAGCCAGTGGAACGCATATTTCGACCTCCATCGGCAGACGTTCTTGAGGTGAACAGGCCAGAACAACCTCACAAACAATAACAGCGATGGGTCAAGGGAGGGCATAAAATCTTCTTATAATTTTATAACAATAAATAAATAAATAAATCAACACCTGACAAAAGGCATCAGAATTTCATAAGTCAGTTCACTGTCTCTGTCTCCCTCCCCTCCTCCTCCCTCCACCACAGGCCTCATTATGGAGTGCTTTGGAAATTGGCTAAGATGCCGCCGCTTAAGATGAGAGAACAATTAGTGTCAGAAAGCATCACTCTCTGCGTTCTCTGACACTCTGCAAGGGCCATTATCTCACATCAGTTTAGTGGGTACAGATGAACAAGGAGGATCTGGAGCTGTAAACATTGTTGAAGCAAACAAAAGGAACATGTCAGAAGAATAGGGCGAGGCTCTCAGTTTGGGGGTACTGTGCCCATCTATGCAGAGTGCCTGTTTAATATTCTTCACAAAGACTAGATTGATGTGCATGCCAATATTTGCATGTGTTTTTTCCTCCTGTGTTGTAAAGAATAAAATGCATGGCATCCACACTATAAACAAATTGATTGTTGACAATCAAAAGAATGTGGTCCTGCCACTGCTGGCTCAATATCAAGTTTGTGTCTGGGACTGTATGAGGACAAATGTCCTTGAAATGCACTTGCCACACACAAAATAGCAAACTGGACAAAACTACCTTCTTACTTCGTAATATGCCTGAAATACAGAGCAGCAAGTCAATATCTCTGAAAGCATAGAACAGAAGGAACTGTGCTAACTCTGACGGTGCCATTAACTATTGATAACATTTGTATTGATTTTGAAGGGTAACTGTCTGAAAGTTTCTAAAACAGACTCTCAAGGGGAAAAGGATAAGGATAAGAAATTCAATGACTACCATGGGTTATGGTGATCATTGGCAGTAATATACTGCAGCCATCGCAGCATAACTTTATTTGATTTCACATTTTATCTTATGGTCATTTTTCAGATTTAATAACTTCCAGCAGGCCAGACCAGATAACTAATTGGTTTAGTTCATTGAAAGGAATCTTATTTTTAATCAGTTCAATGTCAATATTGGAGAATGATGAATCGTACAAGTAATAGTAAGGATTTCTTATCTATGTGGATGACCATTTGGCATTCTGTTTGTTCATTTGATGTGTGGTACCAAGCTCGCACTATGCTGTATTTTCCATCCATGCCAGATAACAAATGGACAGAGAGGTTTAAAGGTTTTCTTGCTCAAAGGCAACTTCAGAATTGCATTGGATGAGTATCTTGCTGAGAACATCCCAATGACTCTGCCTTGGGATGAACTCACAAAGGTATGGTATGTAAATGATTGCTGGAGGTGCTTTTCTTGTAGTACCTACAATGATAATTACTTCTGACAATGTGCATCTTAGTAGCCAGTACTTTCAACATGTTTAAAATGAGAAAATCAGCTAATTAATAGTAACTTTAAGTTTTACACATCTGCCAAATCTGCCATGCCATGCCCTCAGGAAATGAATCAACACTATAGCACTCTAGCTTTGCCACTTTCCTGTCATGTCTTGTTTTTCTTGCCCTTTTTATACTGCAATTTGAAAAGTCCAATTCCCGGTGCACTGCAGTCCTTGTCACTGCTACTTCTTGTGTTGACCCGATGTGTATCAGGGGAAGCTATGTGTTTCCTCTGATACACACTGATACACAAGCTTCAGCATGCACTGAGGTTTACAGAATCCCACAAGCCCTTGCAGCCAAGAATTCATCTCTATTGCTGCAATGAGGCCATGACCACCACCTACCATGACTCACCAACTTCCCACCATACTAACAGGTGCAACGAGACTTCAAACATCCAGTTTATGAATATCTGGGCAAGGACGTTACCTCTTGTTTTATACTCTTCTAGATCCCATTTACACCTGGTATTACCAAATAATCCGTATCTGAATAAGGAAAATGCATGCTGTTGCAAGGTGTAAATGCATGCAGAACACATTACAGTTGTGTTTTTGGTTCACATTGTGGTATGATGTCCATCCAACTACTTTACAGGTCAAATGACTTTGCGTCGTTGACCTATCTTCAGCAAACCTGGAAACGAGCTATTGATAACTCCTTTTTTGTGTTGCCGTTGCAGCATCACTTACCATGACTATGTTTGTTAACAAGTCCAGAATTCTTATTAATACAAGGCATGAAGGCATGTGATCAGATGTTCTTGTTTAGGCTATCCATATACTGAATGCATGTTAATACCAGGTGAAAGTTGGGTCAAAGAATATGCAAAAAATCTTTTTTTTCAGCTAGAAGTGCAGCATTTTGCACAAACTGATGAATGGCCACTTGCACTGTTTAGGAGACCAATACAAATGTTATAGAGGTATGTCTGCTGGCCTGTGAGAAAGCTGTTGATGCCGGCCACCCAGAGAGCAAAACTGTGGCAAGATATTTGAGCACATGAGTATAAACTAAATTAACAGGCAATGGAATAATCCTTCTATTTTATATATGAGGTTATGAAACATTTATGTGTCTTTTCTTTTTCTCCTTTTGGCACTGGATGATTATGTTTCATTCTGTTGTGAGTGTATCTCTGTTTTTGTAATGTTTTTTGTATAGATTCATGAAGAAGCCTAAGGCATCTTATTGATGAAAGCGTCTATACAGTAGTGAAGTCAGAATGTGCAGGGCCATGCTTTTTGCGTGTTGTCATCAGCAGAGTTAGACATTTTGCAGGGCTGACATTGATGTCTGCAACTGAATTGAATTGCATTTGATGTGTTGATAGCTTTAGTGCCACATTCCCCCTGCTGATTCACTAGTGCCAGCATATTGGAACTTAAACAGCAATGTTTCTATAGCTGGCAGCCGAAGTCATATACAGTGTCTAAGTCATCCGAATGTACTGCAGCGTGCAATGGAATCGCTTCTTTCAGAGCTGAGTGATTGCATTTGTTCGATATATAGAGAGAACTTGGCGGGTGTGGTTTAGCAGAACAGAGATCGACAAAATTACTGTTCTTCCTTCCTGTCCTCCCGGACAAAAGAACACTTTGGTTATGTGTATGTGTGTAGTGCTATAATAAGGAGGATCTTGTGTGAATAAGTAAGTGTCTGAGCCTTGGTCACGTGCACATATGTGAGAAAGAAAGAGTATAAATTCAACTGCTAACTAGTTCCTGTCCATGAACTTCCGTTCAACTCACCACGTGGTTTTGCTCTTGCAGGAAAAGACAATCTCCTGCATAATTACAGCTGAGGTAATTTACAGCTATAAATATCCAAATTCATTGCCTGATCAAGAGAATGGTGTCAAACAGAGAGAGCAACTGCACAAACTCATAATGTTGTTCAATTAGATCATGTTATTTATGTCCAAGTGCAACCTTGAAAATCTCGTTATCTTTCTTTTGGCATCCCATTCATTCCACTTGATTTTATTATACACAGTAATGAAAAGAGGATGGATCCAGAGACAGTGACTTGTTTTTTTTGTTTGTTTCCAGCACAGAGTAAAATGATAAAAAGGGGCTCTCATACAGTGGGTACGGAAAGTATTCAGACCCCTTTACATTTTTCACTCTTTGTTTTATTGCAGCCATTTGCTAAAATCAAAAAAGTTCATTTTATTTCTCATTAATGTCACTCAGCACC
>JAVQJD010089015.1:0-70548 GCA_036023655.1 Nannoperca australis | reverse complement strand
CGACGCAGCGTATCGACGACGAGCAACATGTTGATACAGTCGCTCCATTCATACATCGCACATACTGTGTCATACACATACAGCGGCTATTTTGTAGGGGAGGGGGATCACGGCAGAGTCAGGCAGGTGTCTCTTTGGTGTAACAGCCGTCCGAGGTGCCATTAAAACGCGAGGATTCCTGTTCCTAATAATTATTGGGCCGTTTATGTGTTGCCAATCATGTGTGCGCACAGGAGCTTGGCACACCTTGCGCCTGATTCATTCGGCAATGACGCGCACGGCGGGGGGAGATTGGTCACATCCACCACGAGGTCATTGCCTAGTCCTGTTAGTAACACACCTGGAAAATTAGCTAAAAATGAATTTTATTCATCGACAGCTTCCGTATCAACCTATAACTGCGACTCATTGACGTAAATTCTAGAGCTATCTTTCGCCTGAAAAGGATTCCTGTGTTGAAGCGAGACAAGCACATGTAAGATTAATGTTTTTAGTACCTTCCCCAAAAGCTTTCCTTTACTGTAGGATCGTCCCGTCTTGGAGTCGGTCACCACCTGGGCCAGCTCTGGTTTGGTTTGTTCGGGTTTATTCCTGCTGGTTTTCACCGGGGCAGAGGACTGTTGGGGTCCACGCTCCGGAACAGGCTTAAATAAATCCGCATTCATAGTGTGGCACGAAATACGCTGCGCCGCGGTGAAACAACCAGTATCCATTTTACACAGCGGTACAACCGACCAGTTCGTAAATAAATTTAAAAAAAGGAGATATATCCCTTTCGCTTATTTTCTCAGCGGTTTGTCTGGTGCGTAATGATGACTCCACCTTGTCCGACTGTATCCATCTGGCGTGTCTGGGTACGTCTCTCGGAGGCTATATAGGCGAGCCGCGACGTCACGGTGGAGGGGGCGGGGAGGGAAGGGGGGTGGAGCACTGGTGGAGAAAGTCCAGACGATTTGCCCAGACAGAATCTCAAGCAAAAAAAAATAATAATAATATCTCATATGTAAAATAAACCTGAATGAATGAAACAGCTCGTTATTAAAAAAAAAAAAAAAAAGAATCGTTGTAACTCATCGGTGTGAGGCAAATGACACGCCGTAACCCGGGTGCGCGCGCGGAGGAGGGGGGGGGGGCTTTCCAATGATTGTCATCTTTAATCTACAGACACAAGTTTATTGAATGGGACTAATGTGATCACACGGAGCGCGACACCTCTGAAAATAGTCAAGTAAATCCTACTTTTAATGAACGTTTGGCCTTTCATTGCACCACCGTTACCACCGAGCGAGGAGAAAAGTCTCCATGAAATAATATCTTAATGAGTCTTCTGCTCCATGAAATGAATTGTGGATGCCATGTCGCAGTGGCTCATACAACACTCACACTTCACCGCCATGTTCACTCGTGCATCTCTGGGAGGTTACAATGTAAACACGTGAATGGACAAATGGACATACTAATTGAACAGATCTAATGAAGAAATTGCACAACATATTACCAGCAGTCATGCTACCATAGAAATATTACAACGGGTCATATAATATGACCCCATTTGTATAGCCACAATTATATGACTCATAAATACATTAGGACTTGATCTTAAAAATAGTGTCTTATAATTAATTTAGCAAAACTGCAGGCACAGAAATTAGTTTGTGCTGCCAAGACCCTACAAAATAAAAGCTCACATTTCTACAACGTGTTTCTGTGAATCCCCGGAGAAACCCGTGTGAACTACTGGCCGCAGCTGCCACCTGGTGGACAAAGCGTGCAGCTCCAAAGCTCGTACTCTGCAGGACTTTAATGGTATAAATTATTAATGGTATAAACTCCCTTGATTTACTTGTCTGTTATGCTGTGGCTGTCTATAAGAACAAGATAGGCTATGAACCATTAAACGCTACAAGTGCATCACAAGCAGTCATATTAGTATATATTTTTATATATGGGTGAAGGTTTGTATGGATTGTAAGAGCAGTTTAAAAGTTAAGTTCCACTGGTAACTATCATGAAATAAAACACTATCCTTCTCTGTCAGCAGGCAGGCTTCTGTGAAGGCATATCTAAATTATGAAATTTTAAACTCTTCAAGACATGATGACAGCCAAGTCTAATAAATGTGTGGTTAAAACAAAACCAGAAGACAAACAAACACAAGCAAGAGTCTCAGTTCAAGATCTTATATATTTGTGAGAACTTTACGAACAACCTGAGGGCGGGCAACAATACATGTCAAATTATGATGAGACAAAGAAAAAGAATCAACAAAAACACACAGTTTATAAATTCACAAATGTTGGAGGGATGATCACAACTTTAACAGTGTCACTGTAAATAGAGATTATAGTAGGAAACTGTGCAACACTATAAAACTATTTAAAAAAAAGATAGACCAGTTGCACATTAAGGAATTTCAAAGAATGTGTTTTAGAGCATTACACTATGCAACAGGTGTGAGTAAAATACAGACACATGCAGTAACGTATATCATTACACTGGACTGATGCATGAGTAGCACTGCCTTTACTGCAATCATTTGATGTATTTATGGAAAGACAAAAAAAGACTAAAAAGGCTGATATGGAGACTTTACATTAAATGAATATGAGCATGACTTTGGCAAAGCTACACTTGAAACCCTCTTAAATATCAGCTCAGTTTAGCTGCACTGACTTCTGCACAGAAACATCAAGGTGTCACTTTGCAAAACATGTCTCACATGTTTGTATTTACCCGCGACCAATTTAAACTGAAGGTCTAACAGACATTTATCTCAAGAAAAACAACAGCATTGTGGTCCTTTAAACCTTTAAATCTGACTTTACAAAACACAAAACAAAATGAAAAAGTGGGATTTCTTGCTGTGTTATGGTTGCCATCTGCTGGACAGCACCCTCAGGTTTGTAAAGGATTTTTTGCGGAATCTATTTGGAAGGAGGCCTTAATCCTTACACCTTATTTATGAGATGTATCATGAATTTCTAGATTTTGTGGATATATGATTTATAGATATTGGACTTTAGTTTCAACCCGTAACATAATATTCAAGTCATGTCCGCTGTATCCCTGTGGCAGCTCACACGAGGTGTAATTCAGAAGTCCATCATGCCTTCTCCTTCTCCTCGGATTTTTTTCTCTTGGGACTCAGACCAGGCTTTGTTGATGGTTCTCTTCATCTCGTCATCTCCCTCCGAGTAAATCTTCTTCAGCATGCTCATCAGGCCGTCACTGGGGTCCCCACTGGCATCTACATTGGGTTTACTGTTGAGCGACAATAGGATAACAGTTTGTATGCATTCATCGCAATAGTGGGATTCTCATTCTCATACTGTTTGCGTGCACCCAGGCTGCATTATATACAGCGACACCTGGCGCCCAGATATGGTACTGCACTTCAATGTGCAGCATGCTGTTCGGAGTACCAGATGTGTATCAGAATACTGGCCTGGTTTAAAATAGGCAACGTTATGAAAAGAAAACCTTTTTTTTTTTTTTTTTTTAACCTCAAACATTGTCACAATCCTATTTCTCTGTATTTTATACCTTCAATAAAAGACAATGTGTGAAATGAAAGGTTTTAAATAGTTAGGAAATTATGGTCATTTTTGTACACAACTGCTCACACCAATGTGTCATCAGCTACTTGACAACACATTGGCATCAGCAGTAGTACTGATATTAATCATATGGTGCACATAACTTGTAAGAATTAATTCATTTGAAGCATGCAGTGGCCTGACGTCCGTAAAATGAATCAATATTCCTTATTTCTTTGAACTTACTCTTTCTCTTTAGACTGCTTTTCCACCTTTGTTAGGCACTCCCACTTCTTTGTTGCCTGCTTCTTGCACATGAGCAGGATCATGTCTGTTTTTATCTGTTGAAGGAAGGAGAGATGGTTACAGGCCTTTTGACAAGCAACAAGACTCTGTTGCTCTAAATTGCAAGTCAACACTGAGCTCAGAGTTCAGCAGTTGGAAGAGAAGGTTCCCGTGTTCCTTTGGATTTGTAAGAAACATTTAGCAATTGGCGAACAAATCCGTAGCCATAAGCACTTGATAAATAGTAGTAATTTAGGAATGAAAGTAAATTAAGAATGGAAACTTTTTACTTTCTGCCCTTTAGACAACAGGTTCTAGTGTGTGATAATCTTACAATCTTTAATAACAAAATGATTCCAAGATGTAGATGAGGTGTGACAAAACAAGCAAGCTTCAGAAATATATTTAAGATGCCGCGTTATGGTTAAATATTTAAATGAATTAGCCCCATTTCCTGCTTCCAATTTTTGAGTGAAGTTCAACTTCCTGCCTCTGTTTGTTTTTCCTACAGCCAGCAAAAACATGTGCCACCTTCTTTCAAAATACACAGCCTATAACTGATGAATAGGCTTTATTCACCTTTTTATAGCTGTCCTTTTCATCGACTGGATAAAGCAGGTTGAGGACTGTCATCTGATGGTTTTTCCCATCTAGTTCCTTTACCACAAGAGAAAATGACCTGCAAAAAAGAAAAATGAGCAAATAGAACTGTATGGTTAGTGACACAGGATGAATAAAAAAACCTGTGTGCATAGATATATATGTGTGTGTGTGTGTGTGTGTGTGTGTTAATTATCAGCTTACCCTTCTGTAAAGTTGACCTCCACGTTCTCCGATGGAATTTTATGCACATCCTTCAGTGTAATGTAAATTTTGACAAATTTCTCTGACTGGTCCCATGCTGCACAGAAGATGCAAAAGGGTGAACAATTTTGAAATACCTTTTCAGCTCTTGCACACTACACAGTTGCAAATGATTGGTAGTCTTACTAAACAATGGCACCATACCATAGTTGGTGATCTTGACTGTGTATGTTGCTTTAGAGGCAGCAGACGGGTCTGCTTCTCTCCTTGCTTGTAGCTCCTTCTGTTGTCGTTTGACTGCAAGATCCTTCTCCACCTTCTTCTGCTCCTGCTTTAGCAGCTCCTGCACTCTTTTTCTTTCTGCCTTCTCCAAGAGTGACCCCAGCTCCATCAAATCTGCTTCCAACTCATTGATCTGTATTGGGCAAAGAAACTGACTGCTGAGAAATTCACATCCCTGAATTATATAGTTTATAGACAAAACAACCCCAAAGAGCTCATTTTACAGTGTTATTTCACTCATGGAAGAGGATCGATTACCCCATTACTACACATGACATAAGATGCCAACAAACTTAAAAATACAGATGGATGGATGACAAAGATTGTCCCCTATGCTTAGTTACCCGACACTGTCTTGGTTCTTACTGTTTAGGATTCAAGCCAAACGTTAGGCTAAACCTCTCTCGATGACATGCTGAAAAACAATGAGCTTCGACGTTAGTTATGGTAAAATAACGTTGTAACAATGTTTCGTTACACTCCAGTCAAAGCTAGCTGAAGTTAACTGGCATGTGTCTCGCTAGCTAGCTAGCTAGCGAGACACATGCCGCCAGACATGAATGCAATGGTATCATCTTGGGAATACACGTTCAAGTTTGTTTGAAATCTGTATTACATACTTCTAGAAACTAGATTAAAAAACTAACAGGCACCACTTTGCCGGTTCGCCGTGGCTTGCTCACTATTTTAACTTAACTACCGTTAGCTAACGTAGCATTGATTTCAATGGAATCGTGAACCTTAGTTTACGTTAGTTTGTCGTTCTAGCTAATGCTAGCCAATACTATAGAAACTACACGTTAACCTTGTCGACGTATTGTTAAATTCATTTAAAAAAATGCTTTTTACCTGTTCTGTTAGATCCATTTTGGGTTGTTTTTAACAGCTATGTCAGCTGGGTTCATAAATGTGTTTGAATTCTAGTAGTTTCTCTTTCTTCTTCTTCTTTTTAATTTCTGGCGGACGGCAAGCCAGTCTGTTGGTACAGTGCCGCCACCTACTGGAACGATACGTTGACATTCATAAAATATAAAAGTCAAAGAAATTCAACTCACTGAGCGTTTATAAATAGTTAATTACATACATGTATTTTTTATTATGCATTTCAGACTAAACGCTATAACATAACCTTGGATGCAGAGTTTTGCTGCCATTTACATTACAACACGTTGATAGCTAAATTAAGGTTAATGCTTACATTTAAAATTAAAACCCCATCCTGTATTCTAGACTCCAGTAGGTAACAACTCAATTTGATGTACGTCTTCTCAATTCAGTGTACAACAGATACAATTCTTTGAGTCATTGGGCTTTGCCACATTTGATGCTGCTATTGAAGTACTCTTGAACCAACCATATACGACCACACAATATATTTGAAAGTAAAGTCATTGAAATAGAATATACCTATCTTGTAAAAATTATAGCTAAGCTTTCATTCGAGGTGATTCCTTGGTCAGTCAACACTTTTAAAAGGGAAACTAACTTCTGATGGTGGAAGAAAATGTTTTCCTTGACCATTTTAACCATATAAAAAACTACCACTCTGTATCAACTTATACATTCTATAATAAACCATGATACTTGTGACAGAGTTTTGCAATGTACAGTATTTATTCATCAATATCAGTAAAGTAAGTTACATGGAGATTTGCTCCTCTGAGGAATTGCATTGTCGTTTTGTCTTTAAATAGTATGCATTTTGTTGTTTTTCCATGTTTACAAGAGCCCCACGAAAACAAAAGTGACTTACTGACCGGGACAAACATCAACTACAGAAAAGATATATTCATGTCCTCCTCAGCATATACAAAATACTGAAGATATGCTGCAGTAATCCCACTGGATTCACATGAAACATTAATACCTCCAAGGGTTTTGTGTGTAGTTTTGAAACTGATGTATTATAGTCAATACCTCTAAAGGACAGTACAAGTCTGTATTGATTGAAAAGTCCTGCTCTTCCGACTGCAGTGTCCAATGGATCCCCAGTCACCACCTTGCCCTCTGAACCCCAGACATCTGGTTGTGGTCAGCTAAATGACGGAAGACAATCCGGCTGAGTCGCCACCTCCGCTTCAATCCCCGAGGTCTGGAGGTCATCACACACCTGTTGCGTATTCTTACAGGGCAGCTGTCCCTTGGTAAAGCTGCAATTTCTTTATCCGCAACCTCCTGCAAAATGTTTTAATTGGTTAGGAATTCAGTATTTATTTGTATGAATCATGATGATGCTGTGACAGCTTCACTGTACACTGTAAATGACACTTGTCCGCTGCACTTACAACATGAAACATTTACTCTTACACTCTGCATGCTGCTTCTTTTCATGCAAAGGAGATGGTTTTCTACAACAGGACAACTTTCAGCTAGTTAGAGATGTGCAGAAATATGCAGGCGACATTTTATCAACTAACCATCCATAATGAAGACTGAGTGGGATTTCTCACTGCATTGGCAACGAGATATCCCAAAAACGACGGAGTACATTACATGATACCAAACTCTTCATATGTGTAAAACTAAAGCTAAACATCTTTATTTGTTAGTTTTTAATTAAAACTTCCTCTGAATCATTAATTGGGACAATGGAAAGTTATATTTAAGACCATACCATCACAATGTGATTCTAGTGAAACCTGATAAATGATAACATTGAATAATCCCTCAGTTCTACGACACACTGACTACGAGTAGAAATATAAAATTGTACCTGAAGCTCTTTGGGTAGGATGGTGTTCTTCCTCAGTGCATTGATCCGTAGCCTTTCATCCGCATAGTCAAAGGCTACTTGTCTTCTCTTGAGGTCCCTCAGCATTCTCCAGTCCACGTAGTAACCCCTGACCTGCTCCATGGCCCCCCAGCAGCTCCGCAGGGCCTGCACACACACACACGCGTTTCAACAGGTGTTATTGATTGACAGCTAATATTATGCCCCTGGGTACCACACACACACACACAGAGAGAGAGTTAATGTCTCGAACTGAGTTTCCTCCAAAATCTGAGCCTAATGTTGCAGTTTGTTCTTAAAGCCTGATTGCCTATAGTAAATTAAAAACGCTGGTTAAAATGTTTGAGACTCGTTTAATAAAGGAAGACCATAAAAGTGTTTAAATGCTTTGATGACGTCTGCTTCGGTCGTTCACCTGACCTGCACACAACTGACACTGACATTGCTGAGACTGATGAATTTAAACACAACGTTAGCTTCAGAAATGACTTAATAACGCTAAGCTGCCACAGACAAAACTCCCGAGAAACATTTCAATGTTAACCACAGCCAATCAGACAACTCCTTCCATGGACAGGTAGTTATTTGTCACTTGGCAGGCTAACTTCTTTAGCTACGAAGCTAACGTCAGAAAACTAGCTAGTAAGACCGCTAGATAGTAACGAAAGCCTTGCTTTCTCTGTCCTTCTGTCATACATAAGCGATGCAATTTACAAACCACAAAATACAACTTTATAGTAAGTAAGTCACCTGCTGTGGGGCGCAGACAGTGGAATAAAGGGCATTTAAGCCTAAACATGCTATCCTGTGGGCCGCCATATTGAATGATAAAATGTCCAAACCACCGAGGGAGGAGGAGAAAACACTGAAAATATTGCCACCTATCGACCAGGAGTGTGAACTGAAATCATCTGCAAGTTATGTGGACCAATCAACCCCATCGATTGATTTCCAATCAAAGTTACAATCAGCTTATTAGGATTTTTAAAAAGCACAAATAAAACACATAACAAAACAATAAAATGTTCTGACAAATTCTTCAAGCTGCTGTTAAAAGAAAAGAACGTTTACAGTAAGTGCCACACATACAAGTAGCCTACTTTTGAGTTAATAGGACATTTGATTAAATCTGTCAGGGCATTTAATATAAATTCTGATATGGCGATGCTTAAAGTGATTTACATGATATCAATAGAAACATGGCTACACAAGCTAGAAAGCTGATTGTTGCAAGTACAAACTTACTGTTGGAAAAACTGATTGTCTGACTATTACAAGTTTAGAGGCATTTGATTGGAGAATTAGATTTGGTAAACATTATGTTCAACACTAGCTTTTCCATTCCCTTTTGCAGTCAATTCAAGGTGGAACTCGTGGTACTTCTTAAAAACCAACAGGTGGCAGTGTTGTTCTGTGAGTATAAGCTCATACTCTCTTCCTCCCCACCCTCCAAAGGAGTGGGGTCCATACTGAATCTAAACCTTATGTCTGACTGAAATCCTATAGTTAAATCTTCTAAAACCCACCCCTGACACCACTAACAATAACTCTTGTGTTTTAAGAAAGTAAATATTTTTTTAAAAACGTCACTGTGGTTCTTTCAAAACTTGGATCATCAGGGCACTGTCTTAAAAGTTTTTGTAGAAAACAATAACAATAGCTGCAGATTCCATTAACATTTTCTTAAACAATGCCCATTATTTTGGAGCCTAGAGGGGATGCGTTCTTGGATAAATATTAGCACATGACAAACTGCAGGCAGTGCTTCCTCTATAAAGAGCAACATTATAAAGCAGGCTGTAAAATCTGTACAGGCCTCTAAGCAATGAATCAATCAGACAAAGTGCATTTATGTAGTTAACAGATAGCCGTGTATGTTAACCTAACACTGGATATATAGCAAGTCAGTAGAACAACACCACAACCACTATAATTAAGTATTAAAGTATTTCTTTTGTTGCAAGAAACAACAAAGGCTTTTTGTTTTTTACTTGAATTCAGGCATATTTTCTAATAAGTGTATGTTTTTCAGATTTAGAAAAATACAGCATTGTCATTTGACAGCAGCATAATCGTAGTTAAACTGAACCTCAGTTGGTTTTGGCATATAGTTTAAACCCCTGAGATGGCTGGTCCAAGATCACCAGGAAGACACAATCATTCCCTCTGTAATTCCTTTTACCTCCATAGCATAGAGAAGTCCAAGGTTTGAGATGATCTGAAAGGTGACCTACATTTTTATATATTATAAAATCTATGATAAATGCCAGCCTGCCAAATTCTGCCAGCAAGAATAAAGCTTTGTGTTGGTTGGCAAAAAATACCTTTCTGCTGGAAGAGTTTAAACATTCTTTCATCAGACCTTAAGCAACTTGATTGGAGTGAACAACGAGGCTCTTTCTGATTACATTATGTCAGGTTGAGGCTCTCTGCAGATCAGTCAACAGGCTCCTGCTGGTCAACTGCATCAGTCCAAATAAAGACAAAATATGAGAACATGTAGAATAAGCAATTAACATAAGCAATTGGAACAGTGTTTTTTAAGTGGCAACATCCTTTGTCGCTAATGTTTCCTTGACCAAATTACTCACTATGAACAGCTCTGCAGCCTCACTGTTTGACAGTGGAACTGTTGCTCCCACCAAATTCAATGACAATGACAATCAGAGACATTTGAGCTGTCTGTGTGTAGCCTTGAGTGCTTTAATGTTAGGGGCCAATGATGAGGATCTTTGATCCCTGGACTTTTAGCCATTACAAGTGGATGACAGTAGAATGACTATAATAATAATTGCATTAACAGAGCAATTGAATATAAAGGTGTCATGTGGACAGGTGTCTTAACAGCAGTGCAGTTTTGTTGCCTTACAGGGGATCAAGACCTTTAGACTGGATCATAGCGAAGACTTGGGAGATTTGGGAGCAAAGCCATGCAATATAAAACTGATCTGTTACTGAGATAAGTTAAGATTACTCTGTGACGCAGCAGACAAGAGGCCTCATCCATCAAAATGACAGCAGTTTAGTGAACACGGTCAAAATGATGTAACTGAGGCTGAAACTGTTGGGTGCATTGCTTACACTTGAAACAATTAAAGTGCTGTGTATAGTACATATACTTTCACTCCTTATTAATATGTATATTTTAATGTGACTCCATATTGTACACACTGTATCAAAATGAACCGAAATGGTGTTAAGTACAGGTAGAGTTCTTATAAAGCTCTAAAGTTAGGCGTGTGACCTGCATGTGACACATTCAAACTGAATGAAAGCTCTCTGTTTCCACTAATCGTCGCCAACCAGCTAACCTTTCTGGTATTCCTCAACTCTACCAGCTGCTAGAGTTGTTTCTTTCATCCCACCACAAACAAGATTATTCCTCAGGCTGATCAAACATCAGACTGATCTCCAACACATCACATGGAGATAGAAAATGTGACAGGATGATACGTTTACAATCCACGTGGTTGTTGTTGTTTTTTCGGGGTTTTTTTGGACACAATTTGGATTTCAGAAGGAAGGTGGAAAAGTAGCATATTCATTGCTAATGTATAAGTTGCTGTTTTGACTTATACGACTAGTCTATTAGTGAAAGACACATATGTCAACAGTCTAAACTCCAGTGTAAACATGGCCATCTCTGCCACCTCTCATCAGGCTGACATCTTTATAGATACAATTCATCTTGTAAAACAAAAACAAGCTGTTGTTTCTAAGTGGGTGGGCTTTTGACCTATCCGTGTACAACATAACCAAAATGTTCCTTACATTTCCTGGGATGGAATTTGGAAAGGGAAACAGAAGTGTCATGGCGCTTTGGACTACCCAATCTTTCCCGAATAGTCTGTCAATTATCCAGGTATTCAAAAAAATGATATAAGCAAGTTGTCATTTCTAAGACAAGCACATTTGTATATTTTCATAAATGTAAATGTATGACTATCCAGGCACTATAACAGGCTACATAATAACACACATTTTTATTACCTTTTTTATCTACTGGTGGGCCAAATGAGTTCAGTTTGTTATTGTTTAAAGGGTGAATGTTCAGTCAGATGGAGATGAACTATTAAATACAGTGAATGAGCCATTCTAAAGTCGTAGAAGAGATTCTCATGTTGGATGTTGTCTACAAAGTGTTATTCTATATATATATTCAGAGGTGTATATCTTTCTTTAATGTGTGAATATTATTTTGATCTACACCAAACACATTATAGACACTTAATGTCAAGAAAGTGTTATGTCTTGAAAGACCAGTCTATACAAATGTGGTGAAGAGATTACAGTTCATTTTAAATAGTCCACTCTTTCGATGGAACCATAATCAAACACATACAGTACCTGGTGCAAAGAGGAAAAATGTAATGGTGAGACATTTCCTGTAGTCCTCTCACTGGGTAAAATAAATAAGTCTTTCTCCTCAAGATGTTGTAAACTTCACAAGCGGAGCAACAGTTTTCGAGTCTTCAATTGGACCATTATTTTGTTCCGGATGTCTCTGACAAACGGTTTTGCCAAATGAAAAGAACCAAGCACACATTACAGTATTTAATAAATCACTGACAAAGCAAACCATTCAGACTGGATTTTTTGATCATGGAAAACTCCTGCAAGTGTGTTTAAAAACCCTATAAGCGCACCTTGGGAGAAACTGAGACAGCAAAATTAGAGAAGAAAAAGATCTTTCAGGCCTTCCAGCACTTTATAACTAAACACACTATTTAAACAAATACTGTTAACATTTAGCTCTGCAGCGTTTGCTTTTATATTGCATTGAAACCTCTGTTGTTAATTCAAAAAGACTAATTGTCTCCAGATAGATTTTAAGTTAACTACATATTACTGTAACAACATTATTTGGTTATACCTCAAACAGTCTGGTGCATGCACATTGACATTAGGTATCGGGCACTGATTCAGCAGTCATTAGACGCTACAATGCCTTCACTGACACGTCGGCAGAACACGTCGGCATGGGAGCTCCTCTTCTCCTCTTGGTAATCAGTGTCCATTCCATTTGAAGCTGATACAGCTCATTTAGCAGGAGGCCATGACCTGACTGACTCAGAGGTCTCTGCCTTCCAGACCTGAGGAATGTCTAACATGTCCCCCAGGAGAGAGAGGCAGAAACAGAGAGAGGGAGAGAATGTGGAACACACACACACACACAGACCTATCACAACTTTCAAAGAAAATCCTCTTTACCTAAATAGATTTAGCCAAAGGCATGTTTGTAAAGAGTGCAAAGGACAAGGTCTCCTAGAAATGGGATAGCTACAAATTAATAAAAAGGACATTTGTGGGGTTAGATACTAATTGAATTAATGGATACAGCAGATAATGAGCAATTCATATACAAACGTAACATACAAACATACTTACTTACTTAGGTAACATACTTGTACATTTTATCAATGTCAGGGGAATCTGACCATCACGTTTTTTTTCACATCACATATGCAACATTGCATAGTCAAAACATCCAATCAAAAGTTTCAAGGTTATAAGAGTTTCATAACAGCCAACATTGTGGGTTGTATAGATTACAGTATATGCATAAATATGTAATTCTATTCACCTACTTTTCCCAGACTGCAATAATGAAAGCATTTGATTTGCAGCATTTGTCTGACTTTTAAAGCTTCCATTTATGGTATATGATGTTTCCAAAAATGCAAAAATACAGTATTCATTTTGAGAATTTGGGGACAGTGTGGTATCAGTCGTAAGCGTGATTGTCTCATAGGACCTGTTTTGTCATGTTGACAGATAGATTATCTACTTAATCGTATCAATATTGTAAGACATGATACTTTTGGGTCAAGTAAAAATGAGTTCAATCTGCAGATGTGCTGCATTCACTTATCCTCTGCTCCAGGGAGGATTTGATGAAACCAACCACTCTTCCTCTCGCATTCAACCGCTGATCCACTATTTGTATGAAGAAGAGGTTTGATGCATTATCTGATAAAGAAAAACATTAGCTTGGTTTGTGTTTTGTCCTACTTCTGACTTTGCCCATTTCAGAGGATATACAGACATATTTGTAAGAGCCTAAGCAGTAATCCCTTGATTGTATTGTGTATGGTGTTAATGTCATTGTCAAGTAGAAAAAGAGATGTACTTTGAGATGATGAGACGTGAAATCAGATGAGTCCAATTATTGTGTGAGAGAGAGGGGGGGGGGATACAGACACATCTGTGATTATACTTTGTTAGGGGACCACCAACACTCTAGGAAGTGTAGTCCACAAGCTTTAAAAACAAATATTTCTTGACCCAAGAGAATCAGGTGAAGGGTAACTCCTGGTGCCGGTTTACAAAGTTGAAATAACTTCCTTTTGGTCAGAGTTTGAGAAACTGTTGATTCCTTACTTTTCATGTTTGTGTTTGAATCATATCAATACATATTAGTTATTTTGAACCCCCTATGAACAAACAACATTACATGAATAGTGTTATTTTTCACTGTCAGTCCATCTGTAACTTGGTACCTCTAGTTTCTGACTTGGTCTGTCAGTCAAAGGCTATCTTATCTTTGTTTTAACTGTCAGCTGAAATCAGATATCTCACACAGAGGTCACTTTTATTTTTTGAAAAGATCTAATCATGTGGGGGGGGGGTCTATTTCAGTATATGGATTTGTCACAAATGCAGCAGAAATGCAGTAATGAGTTAAACAGGACTTATTTATTTTCCTTCTTGTGTAAATCTAGCCAACGTTCACGGATATCTGCTTTGATGTAAGCAGTCCCCAGATCTACAGCACAACACGCAGTCTATTCCATATTTGTTCATTTGATGCAGCATCCTCAAATGTTGGCAAGAAGTTGCATAACTTAACTTGCTTGATCTTGCCTCTTTTTTGATTCTCACATTGTTTCTCTTCTCTGAGGCAAAAAAACAAAAAAACACTGGTGAGACCAGAGATCAAGAAGCAGTGAGCAGCGCTGGGTTATGTCAGCTGGTGGACCAGAGGTCAGGTCCCCACACAGCGTCTCATGACAGGATGACCGGACCCAGAGGACTGGTATCTATATCATACCATACAGGAAGCTCTGTAACAGATGTAGACACCAGCTCATCAGTCAGACTGCTCGCCTTGTCTATTCCAATTAACTAATTTGCAATTGTGCTTCACTGACTCCATGCACTTGAATAAGGGCTCATTAATTATCATTCTGATTTTACCTATTTTGTAAATTGTAGTGTACATAAGTGCCTAATTAAGTCCCTTTATTTTTACTGTAGTTTGGTTTTTTTGTGCATGGAAAAAAGTGATACAACATGTATTCACACTTTGTGGCAAACAGATCCCAGTTTTTTTTTAAGTTGTCATCTGAAGCAGATGTGTCTCAGGAGACCATGTGCTCTACTTATGACATCACAGGTTACATATCATTGCAGGGGTATTTTCAAGCTCCTAAATTAGGTGGCCCAAATATAGTTATCTAAAAACCTCAACTGTGACACTTCAATAAATGAAAACACATTAACACAATAAAAATGTAATCTAATAATAATTTATGTAAATCATATGGTACTTTGTAAACATATGGTACATACAGTCTCTTAGGTCAGATTTGGGATGTTTGTGAAACTGTAACATCGCCTTGGCAAAGGCAAAGTATATCCAGTATAAAACTTGGTGGCCACAGGGCTAACCTTGGCCACCAAGCTAGCCTTTTGTGGCCAGGGGCTATAGGGTCATGGTTAATGTCGAACCCTGCATTGTCAAAGTTATTTAGTTGGACTTTACCATATCACAGAAATTACATTAATAATAGTATTGAAAAACAATCTGAAAGACGGGTATGTTGACCGTACGAAAAATGGCTGCATATATGCTGCCTTTGTTATACTGTGTGGTTGACAAAAAAAATCATAAAACTCAACTGTGGTGTGCATTAAAGATAACTGGAGACAGGGCAATGGCTTATAGTTATGTGTGTTTGTGTGTGTGTGTGTGTGTGTGTGTGTGTATGAGTGCTCATGTGTGTCCACGAGTTTGTTTGTATGTGCACAGTGTGGTAGGCATCAAAGAAAGCTCAACACACAACAAGGGATTTGAAAGGAACACATTCACCAAACCTCCTTATGGCATTAGTTTGTTTTCCCTTAAAGGACTTCACTTTATCTACACTGCGTTCCTCTAATCTGATCTTCTTTCCACCAAAGTCACACATGTTCAGTTTACGCCAGTAAAAAATTAAAACAGCCTCCAAGACATTTCAGTGTAAACATGCAGAATGAAAAATTGGTGCCAGCTGATCTGATCTTTTCATTTCCATGTAAACAATGAGAAAACATGTTGTCCCTCTTATTGGAATGTTTAGACGTGAAAGGAAAAATCAACTTTTTACCACAAGGACGGAAAATTGTCAGCTTGAGTTGGCTGTGTTGATCTAGCCTAATAACCCCATGACAAGCCAGACATTTAGTCAGTCTTTAAACATATCTTATGTGTTAGATATCTGTGGGTGCTATTTGGACCAGTCTGTCAGTTCCCATTTTGCACACAACCCCTCATAGTGTAGCTCCCCTTCAGATCAAATCGGCCCTCTCAATCAACAGTCTCCAGATCCACAAGGAAACACGCAATCAGTGATGTTTTAGTTCCCCATACCCCCCTTTGCCTGTGTGTGATTAAACAACCATATGGTTCAAAGAGCAGAGTTAATGTGCTTTTTGTATATTTACTTGAAAGGATCCATTGAGGGTTCAGGTTTAAGTTACTGAAAGTGGTTGTTGGAGCACCGATAGACATGCAGTAATTATAAACTGCTGATGCCATCAAAATGTATTTAAACTAATGTGATCAGCAGCCTCAGACACTTTTAAGTGAAGTGTCCAGGTGCTAACCTTTGATTAAAACGTTACAGTGCCCAGTTTTAAACTTTTAAGCAATAATGACATTTTAGGAAATGCATTTGTTCTCTTTCTTCCCTAGAGTTAGATGAGAAGATCAATACCACTCTCATACCTGCCAATAAAATATGAAGCTATAGCCAGGAGACGGTTAGATTAGCTTAGCTTAGCATTAAGACTGAAGGTAGTCGTCTGGCAACCTTACAGTGACAGCACAAAGTTACTGCTCCCAGAAAGAAAATAGTCCAGTTTTCATGCTTCGGTTTTTGTTTGAATTAACCAAACAACGTATAACATGTTAACTTGTGATTGATTAAAGTTGGGAGCTTTAGAGATATTGGTAGGTGGATTTTGTTACAGTACATTTGGACAAAGCTAGGCAAGCTGTTTCCCACTGTCTCTAAGGTAGACTAAGAGGCTGCTGGCTGTAGCCTCATACTTACCATACAGGCATGAGAGTGGTTTCAATCATCTCATCTAAGTAAAAAAGCAGTGTGTAAAGAATGGTAAAGTATTCCTGAGAACTCATACCAGTTATGATACCAAAATTGGGTCAAAAAGTATTGTCAACACACTAACCCATCATGTCCATTTGAAAATTGTAATACCTTTTTTTAAGGAGTATGCAGTTTGCAAATGTTTGCAATTTTGAATGGCGACAGATGCTGGTGCACCTTGCTGTACAAATGTAGATATTCCCAAAAATAGCAGAAAACTAATAATGATATAATGATTCATAATGATAACACCTATTTGTAAAAAAAAAAGGCACACAGTAATAAATAATTAGCTCTTTATTTTAAACTAATTATTCTAACTATAAATATTAAGGGCATCTATTTATCTCGGATGGGAGTATGATTATAAATGACTCCCACTATTTAGCAAGCATTCAAACTCAAATTCAAAATCTGCTTTAGAGAACATGTCTGGAGGGAAGATGGAGGTATGTCGGCAATGCTCATCGCTTCATTAGTTTCATCAGAAACATTGCATAATTTGAGAATATTAAGTCTGACATAGCTTTGTCGAGTTTGATTTATTAGTGCGCATTATGATGAATCTTTGATAAAAAGGAATGTGAGTAAGGCACAGGGATGTGCTGTAAAAAAATATACTTTTACACAACAAAATGACAGAAAATATATGGAAGGATTTTAACAAAGCTTTTCGGCTTACACGAGCATCACTATCTTTTGTTGCCCTATTACCACGTCTTAACTCAGCTTTGCGGGATGCTTTTAAAACTCTAGCATAGCAACCAAATAGCAACAATTCCCAACAACAATATTAGCTACATTATTAGATAAACTGAAGTTACAAGTCAGGTGCTTATACGTGACCAAGGTAAAACTTCACAAAAACATTTATAACCTTTTGTTTCCACAGTAGGAGAAATCTGCAGTTTACTACTGAAGGTTTTGATGTGCATCCAGCAGTGCTTTGTATTTACAGGGGTCACTGATCACCCAATAAATACAAAACCACGGTGGGGGACGTCCTTATTCTTGCAACAAAACATTTCTATCCTGGCAATGATGTTTAAAGAGCATGAGAAAAAATGTGAACCGCGTGCCATTACCAACCCTACTAACCAGATCCCAACCGTAGTTGAAAAATAGATGCTGAAGTGGTGTCTGGGCCAATATTTTCCACTGTCATCAAGACAGCACACAAGGACATTCATTATATAACAATGTTTTGCTTTAACCTACAGCCCACAAGTATTTTCCCAACATTGTTTTAATTTGTGCATCATATATCTGTCAGTATCTATTACCAGTTTTATTTCTGGAAGTGTTTGTTTATTTGGAGATTTTTCTTTTCCATCCACCATGGGACGACAAGTGTGTAATAATAATAATAAAAAAACAGCCTTATTCATCACATAGAGTAAGAGGAGCACTGAGGTGCTTCGATGAATCACAGGGGCGAGGAAGAGTAACCAGATCCCACTCTGCCCCATATGCTGATAATTACTATGCTTTAATGAAGACTTTGAGGCAGCAAAAGACAGTAAAATAAACTAACAGAAGCACCTGCTTATTATGTACAGGCTACATCAATGGTATTAGACAGCTATACACCAACTGTGTTGACTCATACTTGTGATGCCCAAAACACATTCATTCAGCAGATTTAAATTAACAGTAAGCTTCTGGTCTGGCAGAAAGAGAACAGGGATCCATTGAAGGGAAATTCAGCGGTGTGTGGGCACTTCTAAGAAAGGGAAACAAAGTGCAGACATGCATCACATTAAAGAAAACATAATATCAAATACACCATGTTGTGAAGAGTTATGTTACATCTGCTGCTAGTGTGGGGTATGTTTCCCGGCATGGGCCGAACGCAAAAACAGTCACATTTCCCTGCAAGAACAGTGACACGCATGACATATTTTCTCATTGTCCCATGAAGCACTGTAAATGTCATCACCTCCCACACAGCATGCCCTGGCAACAGACGAGGGCATAAATGGAGTTGATTGAATGTGTCGATTTAACATTCTGTGTATTCTTTATATTCACTGAAGCTCAGGATTTGCCTGGTTTTGTCAGGAATGATCAAAACTTTTGTTAAGTTCAAATGAGGAAGGATTGATTGATGCCGTAGATGGAATGATGTAGCAAGTGAGGGAGGATATAAGGCACTTTATGAAAACATTCTCATTTTTACAGTTGTATGCAAAGTAACTACTAAAGTAACTACAGCAGCTAAAGTAATTGAACTGAAAGGATGTTGAATTTGATGTTGAGATTTGTCGTTTGTTCCCAAAATTTGTAAAAGCACTTGTGGACGGAGTTATCAGCTGAAATAGAATCGTAATGCTTGTTGACATTTGTGACAAACTTGTTGACAACTTTGATATTTGAGGGGTTGGTCTGTGTGTGTATGTGTGTGTGTGTGTGTTTGTGTGTGTGTGTGTGTGTGTGTGTCTGCCTGTGTGTTACTGCATTTATCTATGCTGGTTTGGAATCGGCTTATATCAACTATGATACCAACATAAACACATTTAGTGGAAATGCAATGCAAAACTCTTAATGGCTGTTGCATATAGTAGAACATGGTTTTTGTTCCAGGTGATTTTACGCCCCACTCTGTCAAAGTTAATTAAATCAACTCCAGATTCCTCTTTCTAATGACAAAGGCGGAACAGCTTTGTAATTGTCAAAAATAATCCTTTAACATTATAAAACTAAATTCAAGGCAACTTAATTTATCTTTGTAGTCTTTGTTCTCTCTGCATAGTATAATTGAAAGTGTCCCAGCTCTCTGATAATGGAAATGAGTAAAATGGGTAGAAAGCTCGGCTGCAGGACTGAATCCGAGGCTGAACATTACGTGCACCGATGTTCCAAGGTTACATGTTAACTCTCTCTCTCATTATGGAGCATCCGGTGATTCATTTATCTCTGTCCCTGATCCAAGGAGTAGTTTTCTTCTAAAGACAATGCACATGCTGCTGCAGAATGACAGATATTATCTTTCAAGAGTTATGTTGCCTCTCGCTGCCAACAGTTTAAGCCTTGTTGATTTTCTTCCAAAAACTGGCAAATATGTGTTGTGTAAAAATCACGCCTGCATTCTCAATACGCACAACATATATTTACCACATTTTAAAGCAGTTTTAGTAAATATTTTCATATTAATAATGCATCAAATGGCTGTGTGTAACGTGAAGGGTGTCATTAGTAGCACTTAACTTAGTAACTTTAAGTAACACTTAAAGCATATGCAGCATATTATCAAATATTGGGAAAAAGACAAATGGCCCAAAAACCTATAGTTGTCAAAGAGTACAATTAAAAGTCCTGGCAGCAGTTGTTCTGTACAAACAACCACACCTGCCCCCCAGCTTCTGCTCCAGTTTCACATGAACAATCCCACCGTCGTCTGTGCTCCCACAGAAACTCGAAACCGTTCTTATATATTTAGAGACAAACAGCCCCTGTCAGCGTAAAGTATTGCCAAACTTGACACCTGGGGTCTTTGGTAATGGTCATGGTGGTAGATGCTGATGTGTGTGTTCTGTCCCTGTTTGTATGCATGCACTTAGTTGACTGCATGATTTCAAATTTGATTCTTTATATATATACACATAACAGTACCCAAACAGAAACAGAATTGTTCTGCGTGCCTTAAAGTGGTCATGATACAGTCTGAGGGGGTAAGGTTTTTCATGGTGACACTTGTGGTTTATCTGTCGGCTTGAAGGAGTTAGCCTGCTGTGTCTTCGCAGGCTTAGTGGTGGCCTGTCTTCACACAAATAACTGAAAAAAATTTGGCAAAGAAAAATACATAAATGTCAAATTAAGTCAAGACGTTCTGGTGTCTAACCACAAATCATCTGACCACTGTTAAATGTGCCAAAGGACTCTTGTGATTATTATCGCCATTTTCAAGAACCCACACCCCCAGATGGTTTTATTCCAGGAAATGTGCTCTCTTTTTGTCCCCACTTTAATACGATCTGTAAGCCACTACTGTATTCGTGTCATTTGAATCGAAATGTTCCCTTTATTTTGTTGTCTTGTGTATTCTTGTGTACACTTTTGGCTTTTTAAATGTATTTTGTCAAATATAACCTCTCCTGAGTAGTTTCTTCTATCCTAAGCTGACTGTACATTTTTCTTGGCTACGACCTCGGCCCCTTGAATCCAACCTTTATCCAAATACTGTGGTGTTTAAGGCCCTACTCCCTCTGCTAAAGAGATTAATTTCAACCTCCTCTGCTACTATAACACTTACAGGGAGAAAAAATATATATATTAAAAAATTAAGAATGTGCTGAGACGATGAAGAAGCAAGGTAAAAGGTATGTTAAGGTTAAGAGTGATTCGCTCAGGGGGAAAGAGCAGTAAATGCTGCTCATTATCGCTCTCCTCCTCTTCTCCCTCTCCCCTTTCAGTCAATCACTTGAGCGGAGGAGAGGAGCCACTCCCAAACTAACTGCCCATTGGCCTGTAGGCATTTTGGGAGAGATTTTAACAACTGAAGAGAGGGAGAGAGCAAAAGTCACTGGCAGTACAGAGGTCTTTGAATCACTGGTCCGGGCCTGTCAACAGGTGGCAGAGGAAGAGTCTTGGTGACCTTCAGAGAAAAGAGAGAAAGAAAGAGTGTGAAGGAAGAGAAAGTTAAAGAAAACCGTCCAGGGTAAGGCAACATTTTAATTTTGCCATTTTTCTCAGTGATTTAAACATGGAAATTAATTTGCATTGTATTCAATATGTCTTTTTTTATTGAAAGATTAAGTTTACTGGCTATTATTAGTCAAATTAACCTGTAGGTGTGTGACGATTTCATTAGTTTTATTGGTATGTTTTGTTCAGTTCAATGTAATATTTGAAATAATTTATTTTATGCCATTTCTAAGTGTGATGTCAGCTAAATTTAAGCACTTTATTGATTCAAAATTGTTAATTCTGTTGTGCACAGAGAACGCTCTTGTTTATTTCTACACATTGATCCCAAGGGGACCAATTACGTGTTTTCTTCCATTTTGGCACTCTTTCTGTCAATAGATCAACCTTTTTCACACGACAGACTTCATCTCAGCTCTTTCTCTGCTTGTCTTTATTTCCATGCATCTAAACTCCCTCAGTTAAACTTGACACCTGGAATTTATCAAGTGTCCTGTGACTGAAGCTGTTCTTCTGTTAGTCTGGGTTTGCATGGCAGCACTTTGTCTGTAAGTTTTGGAGATCTTGGTCAGTGATAAATATTGATATGTGATGGGGTTTGACACACTGAGTGAAGTCATGTGAGCATTTGAAAAGTGTTGGTGCTCAGTGCCTATAGTTGTTAAGTGTGACATGTTTTCTGCATTCACAAAAACCACTGAAAGCGTTGTATTGTTCAGAGGTAAAGTAATGAAGTACATTTACTCAAGTACTGCAATGTATGTATACATTTGAGGTACTATTACTTTACTTGTGTATTTCTGTTTTATGCTACTTTAACATTCTATTCCACTGCCTTTAAGAGGGAAAAATTATTATTATAACAGCTATAGTTACTAGTTACTTTTCCGATTAAGATTTTACCTGCACAATTTATAAAATATGATGCATTGTTAAAAAATTAAACTACCTAACAGTATGTAACAGTTTAAATTACCACCACGACCAACTACAGCATTACAGAACCACTAATTGTTAACGCATCAAATATAAATTATACATCATCAAAACATTTCGAAAACACTACACTTTTAGGGCCCACTCTGCATTATGAGTACTTTTACTTCAGTACCGGTTTGAATGCACTACTTTAACTTGTAATTTTGTATTTTTTTTATAGTGTGGTTTCACTACTTTTACTTCAATGATCTGAATGCTGCCTCCACCACTAATATTGTCTTTGAGTGTTGCTGAATGCATGATGTCATTTAAAAAAAAAAACTAATACAAAAGATACTTTTAAAAGTTATTATTGTAGTTAGATACTCTATGAAAACATTTGGAACGTTTAAAGCTAGTTGAATATATATTAATGTTCAGACAACATTGCAGAAATCAACAAAGTTATTTTCCCTTTGGAGCAGTTGTGGCAGGCTTTAATTTCTGGAAAAATGTATCTGAGTTATTATTTATGATTTGTATATCCAGTTGATATCCACATTGTATTGTAGATGATCCTATATTTTCTGTCAGCAAAGCTGCCAGTACTAATTTTCCTCTATTATAATAACATAAATATTTATAATAACTATGTGCTGGGGTGATACATATTTTCACAGGACTGTCGATCCAGTAGACTTACCTTTAATGCTATTGTGCTGGCTCAGGAAATACACAGAAGCCCTCGCAAAATGAGCTACAGATGTGGGCTCTCAGCCATACAAAATGATAGAGAGGGAGAAAGAAAGAAAGAAAGAAAGAGAGAGACATACAACCCTGAGTAGGTGGCTTATAAAAAGTGTTCAGATTGCATAACGCGACTGCTTTCATGGAAACCTCACAACTCCAGTTTTTTTTTTCATTTGCTTTTCCTGATTGAAAATGACCCCTGGGCTCATGAAAGCAACTCAAAAGGCATTTTTATTATTTCAAAAGCATATTTCTGTCTAAAATTTAGGCTGTTTTATTAATGTTTGGGTTGTGTTATTTTTCTTCCTTTTCAGTTGGTTAGGTTTTCATCTGACAGCCCCGCTATGGGGAATGGAGCCTCTATGGTCCTTATCGAGGTCTACTTGTGGTCTGTATGGCAGCAGGAGGCAGACCGAATCATGAAGATATGAGCTCTGCTCTCAGACGATAATTGTTTTCAGCTTCGTTTTATTCAGTTTAGCTTCCCTGTTCTGTCTGCAAGCTGCTACGAAGGAAGGAAAGGAGGAAGGGAAGGGAACGTCCACAAGTTTGCAACCGCACATAAAGGCACAACCTTGCTGCTCCTCATTTAAAACCCCCTCTTCTTCTCATCCTCATGCTTGTAGGTTTGGTCCAGTGAGATTTGTCTTGAGTTGAAATCTGGTGAAACAGTCTGCCTTTTGTCTGAGGCTTAATGGCTCTCTAGAGAGGATAGTGTGCACAAATGTGCACAGACTGACCAAGTCTCCTTCTTCTGCCCATCTCTCTGTGCATATCTGTATTTTTCTACATCTGTTTGTCTGGGTTTCACTTACGGGCTTCCTCTCCCTTTCTCAACCAAATGTTTAGCACATTCTCTGACAGCATACAGAGATGTTTAGAAACACACACAAGCATCCATACAGCTTACAGGAAGCCTTCAGTGAAATGTGTCTGTGGATCCAGTCTCTAGGTGATTACATAAACCTCCACTGTTTCCTTTGGAGGGATCCCCCCACCTCCATCTCTGTAAGCTTTAAATGACAAGTTTCACACACACACACACACACTCACACACACACATACTGTACACACATGTACTACACGCAGGTAGTCAACAAACATTTTACAGGCCCATTGACATAGCTCTGCTTTGACATAGAGACGTTATTGTCAGGAAGGAATTTTAAACTGTGTTTATGGACATGCTGAATTGCAATTGAGAGGGTTTGAAAGCCAGGTTGAAATGCTATCGGGATGGGCCATGTGCTGAGTGAAATTATTCAGTTTTCCTGCTTTATCCTGCAGTCTTGTGCATGTTGACTTGGAGTGAATAATGACGGTCAACTGCCTTTAGATTATGACTGTGCTGGACACTGATGCCAAACCAGAGTTCAACATCTTTATGTTACTGGTCCATTGGAGAATATCCAGGAAATCCCTTCGGCTTTCTCAAAACGTTCTTTCCTGCTTTGTGTCATGACAGCCACTTAATGCTGCATGCATGCAGTATTTCATTCACTGGTATCTTACCTGTCATTTCACTGTCCAGCCACCATCTGCTCCATTCATCTTTTAACTACTTGCATATATTTCCAAGTAGTCTATACAAAACACATCATACTAGAGGATATACCATTCCATCCATTCATCTACTGTATCTATCTATACATAAATCCATTAATCTATCCACCCATCCATTATCCACCCATATATTCAAGCATCTTGTCCATCAATTCATCCATCTCTCTCGCAGTAATTCTCAAAAGTGACTGCCCCACTTCCCTCTCTGGTCGCCCATTTCCTCTCTCCATTAATCCCTCCATCTGTCTCTCTTTCCGACGTTCTTAGCAGTCAGTAGCGGCCCTCTGCTATGCTTGGAAGGTCACAGTGCTATCTCCTCCAAGAGAAATAAGAAAAGGGCCTGAAAATGTTGAGCATCAAATAAAACCTTGACAGGGAGCTATAAACATGCTTGTTAAGCATCTCTGCGCGCCAGTGCTCAGTACCATTACACATGGCTACTGTATACTGTCTATAATGTGGCTAACTGCCAGACTGTTCTAACACTCTCTCCATCATCCCCTCTACCACCTATTCACTCTCTCTCACTCACTCACTCTTCAGTTTTTTTCACCACTGTACTTTCCACTTGTCTCTCTTCATCTCCTTCTCTTAATGTCTCTTTTAGTTCATTTCTGGTTTGCCCTCCAAAGTCTTGGCCATTGATAAAACATCCGCTAAACTTATTGGCCACAACATTGGGTCAAAAAAGCAATTTCCCAGTGATGTCATGGCTTGGATGTCTTGCAAAGGCACCAGTGTCCGACCTCAAGCTTTTGACCAGCAGCAATCAAATACACAGATAACCAAAAAAGGTCAGCCATATTAAGTTTAGACTAGTTATGGTAATTACATGTCTATTTTTCTCCCTAAAAAAGGGCCGGAGAATTTTGAATCACAGAACTACTTGTGTTACATCCTGTGTAAATCATCTGAGGAAAGATTCAGAAGCCAAAGTTTATTTTACTGAAAAGAAAGCGTGCCCAAGAGTAGTAATTTTCCACCTTAGCTATTGAAAAAAATTTAAACCTTTCAAACCACTCAAAAGGTCACTTCCCAGTTCAGAATCTCTGTTAATCTGATAATGGTATAATTACGGTGGTTTGGTGATTGGCAGGGGTTAGGCCTACCTGTTGACATTCGAATGTTCCGGCCAATGCTCACACAGTGTCCAGTGGGAGTTTTAGGATCTGTTTCTGTCTCTCTGCACATTTTCTTCTTTTCCATCTGTTTTAGTCTTTGATGCTCAATGAGCAAATGTTTTCATTCGAGGGGTTTCCAGTTGGTCAATATATCTTCTTCAAAGTAGCACCAAGTTAGCAAACATCAGAATAAGTTTACAAAATTACAAAAATACAAATATTTTATTCAACTTTTATAGTTCCCACTGAAACATTCTTTACTCAGAAAGAGGAAGGGATTTCTTCTTTCATCGTGCACTTCCCTGTCTCTCTTCCCTGTTCCTGTCTTCTATGTTTAGCCTACAGTGTGCATAGTATTGTAGCAATCTGAGGGCTTTGCAGTGCTGCATATTCCACTGAACAATCCTGTATGATTTCAAACCAATCCAACGTATTTATTTAAGCATGTATGCTACTGTATATATTGCTATGCAGTTTTCCAGTTGTCAAGCATCACAGCAGTGCCTTAAGTCACTCTATTAGAGGTTTTGTGTTTCCATAGACCACACAAGCTCAGCGCAGTTAGATCAGAAGTTCCTTCTGCTGCAATTCAAACTTTTACACCAGGATGTTCATTTCAGACCAAAGTCCAAAAAAGGACCTAATGAAAGTTAAAACAGGCCTACTATTTTGAAACCATGTAATTTGGCTCCCAGGGAAAGCCGCTGCAAGGTTTTAAGTTCACATGACATCACTACCATTAGACACAATGATATCATCACTAAAGAGACGTTTCTGTGCTCTCTGAAGCTCTGAAACGCCTGACTGAGCACAATTTATGGTTTCAGAGCAGAAGGATCTCTGGCAAAGTGATGACTGCTCACTTTCTGCTGCCATACTTTGGAATGACCTAACACACTCTCTCTCTCACACACACACACACACACACATACATACACCACAGTGACATAATGGTTCAGATTACCTGAAATTAAATATACAGCAGCACGCCCCACTGAATGTAACATAACTCATGCATTGTCCAGATAGTATTTCTGTCCTCAGTTCTCAAAAAAACTGTGACTTGAACGTACAAACGTGACCCTCTTTTAACCCAGAGACTCAGGTCCACTCATCCGTGACATCAAACATCTACAGTTTCGGTAGTCTGTTACACATAGTTCATGGCCAAAGATAAAATCTCTACAGGATGTATAAACTTGCACTAAAAACAGATGGAATATATATTTCATCTCCATGTGAAGCACTGTCTTGTGCCACACTGTGTCAGTATCTTGGTAGTGAATCTGATGAGCCACTTTCAGCAGTGAGGAATTTAGTTTTGTTGTAATTGATGTTACTATTGTGTAAGGTAAAAACAATTTTATTTAAATGAGTAATCCTACAGTACCTTTTCTATGCTGATTATGATGATGGACTATTTATTTAGAAAAGTAATCTTTCTGACAGTTGACACAGCTGGGGTCTGGAGGCTATTAGCCTAGCTTAGCATAAAGACTGAACGAAAGAGGAAACGGCTCACCTGGCTCTCTCAAAAGTCAGATCAGTACCTTTTAAAGAGTAATAATAAACATGTTGTATTTTGTTTTAAACCATACTCTTAAAAAAATGTTGAAACAAAAAATTACAGTTTTACGAGGAGTTAAATGCTGTAATTATTTCATTGTAAACAACAGCTGGGCACAGTCTCACAATCACGAGTCTTCCAGGACTATTTCTTTAATGATGTACCATAGCACACTGGCACTTCAATGGGTATAATAATACTTTAGGGTTTTGGTTTTCTATCCTGGAACAACAACAGTTCAAACCACAAACTACCCTTCTTCTGTTTTTACTATTTCATGGAAACAATACATTTATGATAGGCTTTTAGTTTGGAAACGGTCAATGCCTACTCTCTTTGAGTTATCACAGTTTTAAAAGGATTGCCTTCCGGTCAGTGCTCTGCATGCTCACAAATGCTGTCCAAAAAAGCTTTGTTCATTCTGACAGCTCCACAAATCAGCTTAAATCAGCAGTCAACATTGTGTGTGTCCTGTGTGAACTGTATGTCTGTCTCGTTTCAGAAAAAAACAGGTCAGAAGGTTCAGAAAATTTAACAATTATCTTACCATGTCCTCTAGCCATGACCACCAGACTGCTGTGTAGGGCCCTGCGCCTGCTGGTCCTACTCTGCACCATGTCACCCTTCAGCTCTGCAGACAATGACCCAGACCCCTCAGCCCCAGAGCAGGGAGTCACCTTCAGTCATGTTTATAAAATCGACATCCCGGGGAGCTCCAGTTGTAAACTTGAGGGCCTGCCAACCCAAGACAAAACAGGTCATAAACAAAACAAAAATAATTATGAGAATGAGGGTGTGTGTGTGTGTGTGTGTGTGTGTGTATGCAAAAAGCTCAGAAATTTTTATGAAAATATGTAACTAACCAGAGTGAAAGAAGCTGATATGTTAACTGTTTTTGTATAATTGAACTGCATGCATGTCATTGTGAAGGTTATGTTAAAAGAATGTAGTTAGGTATTGGACAACATACTTACTATACACATTTTACCTCACATACTGGATGCTGACATTACTGTAAGTTATGGCTCACTATTTTTGGTATCTTTTTGGCCTCTTTATTTTTAAATACCATTTAATGCTTGTTTAGGCCTTTCACCTTAAAATTTGTATTACACTAAGAATTCTGTATTACTGTGCGTGAGCATTGTGACCCATTACAGTGGATCTCGACATGAAAACGTTGAACTTTTGCCGTTTTTTGTAGGTCTGCAGACAGAGACCAGTACGACTGGGGAGAACGACCTCATCTTCAAACACAACATTAGGCTGCAAACACCAAAGTGTGACTGTGCGGAGTCTGAAAGCTTCAAATCACTCTTGTACAGAGTTAACGGATTGGAGGAAGAAGTCAACTACCTAAAGACCCAGTGTACTCAGGGATGTTGTGGAAAAGGTGCTGCTGCAGGTAAGCGGTGTCACAACCCCTAATATAGTTGGGAGGCTGAGCTGGGTATGCAGCAGGGAGGAAGCTGCAAACAATCTTATCTTACATCCTGATAACGATATGTTTCCAATTAGACATTTATCATATAGTATGCATAAAGTAGAAGGAATATAAGTGACAGTAAGTAGAGATTTGCAATTAATAACCCTAGAATTAAAAATATATCCTATACCTAAAAATAATTTAGCTACCAAGCGTTTAATATCACATGTTCACCCTTCTCTTTCTCAAGCAGTGGACACAAGCTGCAGTGGCCAGGGTACCTACCAACACGACACCTGCAGCTGTCTCTGCAACCCGGGATGGGAAGGCCCAGATTGCTCAGTCTCCTCCTGCCCTGACGAGTGCAATGACAACGGCCGATGTGTGGATGGGAAGTGTGTGTGCCACCAGGGCTACACGGGAGACGACTGCAGCCAGCTGATGTGTCCAGACAACTGCAATGACAAGGGTCACTGCGTGGATGGAAAATGCGTGTGCTTCCCGCACTTCACCGGCGAGGATTGCAGCATCCAGAAGTGTCCCAATGACTGCATTGGTAACGGCCAGTGTGTGGATGGCCAGTGCATCTGTGAGGAAGGCTTTTATGGGGAAGACTGTTCATTGGGTAAGCTATTTAAATACATAACAACGGCACACTGTATGGATTGTTTTCATTCTATGTATAACCTCTAGGTGGTGCTAGAAACGTGGTGAACAGTACTGTAACTGGTGAGCTAACAGCTAATACGCTAGCAAGACGGAAACCTACTAGCACTAGTCAGTGACAGTCATCTCCCTTTTGTTAGTTAACAGTTTGTTATCAGGATTATACATCATTTCATTATATTATGAGTTAATAAAAGATAGTTGTTTGCTATTCGTGCTGTTGGTGAGTTTACTGTCAAAGTTCACACTAGTTGAACATGAAATATTCACGCAGGTTCACTTCACCCTGCGTGTGAATCCACGTATTGCAGCAAATGAAAATAAATTGAAATAATTTATTGAAATAAATTGATTACAACATTTTACTGTTTTTATATTGGTGTAACCAGGCCTTAAAGTGGACTAACAGTCTGACAATTGTAGTGAGAATTTAATAAAGAAAAATGTTCACCAGCATATTTTCCAGTCTATATAAACCCTCCAGACATAGATCAGTTATACAGGTTTTCTTCTCGTGGGCAGTTCTCATAGCTAGCAGCAACATTTCCGATGTGTCCTGTAGAAATGTATGGTGTCTGAGTCAGCATATTCCACCATGATTGTTTTATGGGTAAACTATGCATCTGAGGTGTAGCATAATAACTTTTTATGACCCAAGCTTGTAGTTAGTTTGATCTATGTTTCTCATGAGAATTAACAATCACATTTCACGTTTTTACTAAGTCACCTCTATGGCTCTGCTGACATTAAGCTGTGAACATTAACTTCTATCTCGTGGAAAACACAGATGCTACAAGGAGCTCTGGAATCATTAAAAATATAGCACTTGCCCCTAAAGCCCAGTTCACCTTCATATAAATTTCCCTCCAATATTGGCTCAGCAACTGATCCAATAGGCGTTTTATTTTTTTTTACCAGAAGGCATTTCAGCCTTTTAGAGCAGGACAATCACAAGTGTTGAGGCCTTTACACACCGCGTTTTTTGACGCGTAATATTCTATGTGAAAGTAGTCTGTTTTTATATGTCGAATTAATCGCAGTCAGTTGTGACAGTGTGCACAATACTAATATCTTCTTCTGCTTACTAGTACAGTTGTCACTCATATCCCGTATTACATTTGCAAGTTATGAATGATTACAACTCTACATTCTGCAGAAACACTACAGTTTTGAGTGCTAGTCCGATTAATATTGACAACCTACACAAACTGGAAAGGAGATTAACAGCATGAGATATGAAATGTTATATAGATATGAACAAATATGTCTGACATGTAATAGCTTTAGCCTATTTATTTTTGCACCTTATTTTTAATGAGCTACTTGATCCAAATACAGGAGGAACCGAATAATTTATTAAACTGGGGAAAAAAACTTATGATGGTGATAAGTTTAATATGTTGAAATGATTTAGTGGAAAGTTAAACTGGGACACTGAGATTTGACGTGACATGAAGAGTCGCCACTACAAAAACACACAATCCACCTGTGGTCATATGGTGATGTTACAGAATGGTGTTTATTTTCGCTTATAAACAACCTTTGGTTGACTTCAGACACCAGTTTGTAGAGCACAGTCAACAGTCAAAAGTTAGCTATTGGAAATTAACAGCAATTCTATATAGCGATATAGTCTGCTGATGATGATTTTTGTTATTTAAAACCATGAAAGTTACAGTTCACTAATGTGTCTCTGACTGAAGCTAAAGTTATGGCAGTATTCATGATGATCATAGCGACCTACTTCTGTGGAATTCAAAGCACGTTTCCAACAGTTATTTCAGATATAGCAGCTGACCCATGACCACTGACGGCTATAGCCTCCTGACAACTTATGACACGAGGTCACATACTGTAATACCGCGGGAATATTAAGAACACCCATCAGTCTTTTGGGGCTCAATCTACCTTTGACCCCATAGAAGAATCATCACCTTTCCTGCTAAATATGCTGCTCACCAAACCATGATTACTGTACTGCCCCAGGAGCAGAGTACAAAATTGCATTTTATGGCAATTTAAGGCCAGGCAAGCAGAAAGGTGAGAAGCAGCAGCCATGTATGGACAGTTTAATTCTGAGTTCATACTGTGACAGTCATTTCTAAGGAGGTCTTGACGATTTGGCAGTTGCAAGTGAAAGGCACACAATTTAGTTTTTTCAAAGTGCTTGTCTCTTGGACTGCAGAAGAAGCTTTGAAGTAATTTTCTGTATAGGGGCAACATGTGCCTATACTTGTCTATGGCATTTCTTCTCTGACATTTAACCCAGAGTACATAGCACATACTTTAAAGCAGTTTTTTTTAACATTTGCTTTGCATGGATCCACTAAAAGAAGCTCCACATTCCATTTCAGGTCCTGAACCACAGCTTTAGAAACTAGAACAAGAGCGTAAATGGTTCAGTCTTCACAGTAGCAGGTCAGCTATGTCAAACCCGCGATGGCGATTTAGTTTCTTCAAGCTGTGTTTTGCTCTGCAGAGGCAGAGAATAACTAGAGACAGATCTGCAGCTTCGTGTGTAGGTGCTGTTGAATGTAGTCCAAAATCAACATTAGCGCCATGTCAGAGGAGTCAGGGAGGAAGGGAGGAAGGGAAAGTGGGAGGTAAGGAAATAAAATACATTGTGTTGATTTTAGGTGTTAGTAATAATAGTGGTAATAAGCACCGGGAGAAGAAGAGCACAAAATCAAAACAGTCGAGACATTCTTTGTTTTATGTGGCGACTTGCCATTTCAGCACCTGGATGATGGATGTCAGTCTGCTCCCTGGGTGATGACGGCAACATGACTCTTGAAGTACGGCTGTAGATATACTACACTGCCAATATAGTGCAGTTTCATCCCTTGCTACTGATCGTCACTATCAAAGGCAGATGCCATGCGGTTAGGAGGATCAGTGCTGCTTTAACAATGAAAATATTTTTTGTAGTCTATATTAGTAGTCTATAAATAATCGTCTATTCATCAGATGTTAGTAAAAAAAAGAGAGAGGAGAAAGGTTTAGCAGCCGCGTGTAATAAGGTGATCTCGTAATGCGGGTGAGATTATTAAAAGTGAACATGGTACCTTGCATTTACCTTTCTCATTGTAGCTTCTTTGATTGTCTCAAAAATGTTTCCCTTCATTTATAGACAAATTACATTCAACATAATGTACCTTATGAATTTTGTCCTCAATTCAAAACTATATTTGGCAAATTTTTCAAGTTCTTTGTATAAGGGAATTCGCATGGAGTCTTGATTCACATCATTTTTAAATAAACAGATGAGAAACTTGTAAAAGTTTGTCTTGAACAACATTAACATAGATTTTTCCTTAATGCTCACTTGCTGCAGATTTAAAGTCTTTTTGAGAAGTCCAAACATGTTGTTTGAGTCACATTTTCTCTCTTTAAAGTGCATTTCACTCATTTTCAATCCCTTTTTCCAATCTTAACATCTCAATTTATTCACCCCAGTTGTTCTGAAATATTTTGTGAAGGTAAATATTGTTAATAGTTGTGCTTTAAGTAGTAACAGGGGGATATTAAGTGCTACTGGATGGAAAAGGATTCCTACAAGAAAAAAACATTAAGCTTCCTGACTTTGCCTTGAGGAACAGCATATGAACCTGATGTGAATTCCTTCCCTGCCAAGGTTATGGTGGACCCCTTCACCACCAGTTTCACTTTTTTCCCTTGAAATATGCTTACGTTTGTGTGTACTGTGTTGTACTTCTCTAAATATACCATCGTCTACCATTTATTTCCCTCAATCGTACCCACAGAACATTCTTGTTTGTGGAAAGCCTTACTCCCCAACACTGCTGACTTGCTGTTTTATGTCTTTTGGCTGCTGTTTTGTTATTGTCCTCCCCCATAGTTATATACCTTCTTATTCGCGCCCTGTCATATTTTTTCTATCATCTCCATTGAAGCCCTTTGGCTTTGTATTACCACTGAAAAGTAATATTTTTCCCCAATTTCTCCGGTTTGGGAAGAAATCTCTATGTTCAAAACAATGCATTGCTTTTGCCTGATTCATGAACCTCTACATGGACGGACAGGTAGAAGAGAATAAAGGGCAATGAAAGTGAGACAAAGTTATTAGAAGAGAAGAGTTTTGCAATCTGATTTTCGTTTATGCTATTTTAATAGATTAGGATAACTTTTACTTTTACTAAATGTAAATTTAATTCAGATTTTGTGGTTATTTAGGTTTTAGCATAGATTAATTTGAAAACTCTTCAGCTCAAAACTCCTTAACAAGTAAAAATATGAATGCAACTGTGACCAGAAACTAAAAGACTGTTTATTAAGATTGTATTTATAATGACAGCTATATATAGCTATGATACACTAATCATATATGATAAATAGGGGGACTTGTTAAATATGTTTTCAGGGTAAATGTCTTAAGAAAGACGTAAAGGCGTAAAGGAAGTAATTAAAGTAATATAACTTTGTATCAAAATGTGCTGTAACCACTGTTATGCTTTCTTCTCTCTCAGTCCTCGGCCCTCAGGGTCTGCGGTTGGTCCAGGTGACCGATGTCTCTCTCCTGGTCGAGTGGGAGTCAGTTCGTGGGGCAGAGTATTACATTTTGACATATCATCCCAAAGATGATGAGAGTGCCCTGGAGCAAGTAGGTTTTTTATTTTTTTTCTGTAGGTATGTGTCAAATAAATGATGAGGGATAGAACCATATTTTTCCTTTAACATTTTTAAAACATATTTGTTTAAACCCACTGTATCCTAGGTCCGAGTTCCCAACACAGAGAACTCCTATCTCATCACAGGACTGTCTCCTGGGGTCACCTACATTGTCCAGGTGTACGCTGTCATCAAAGAAATCCAAAGTGAAGCAGACAAGATTGAAGCTACCACAGGTGAGCACAGGCCACTGTGTTCAGCACAACAGTGAGGCTTTCAAAAATGTGCTTCTCTAAATGAGCGCAACGCAGATTCAGATCCATTACTGGTGGAATAGAATGGGGCTGGATGCAGCATGTTGCCTTTAAATGAGTCGGTGGCTTAGGGCAAAGGCAGATGTGGCCTATTAAAGACTCATGTGGCAGGGAGGCCAGGTATGGCCTGCGGGTCTGGGGGATTTAGTTCGATTTTCTGTGGATTAAGTGGTCGCATTTAAGGTCAAATGTGAGTACTCGTGTGATGAGGCATAAAAACACAAATATGTCAAGCTCCTAAATGTGTAGAGGAAGGGGGTGTTACAGATGAATCAGAAAATTCTAGATTTTAGGAAAGAGGCAAGTACATGGCATGGAGGATAGACAAGTTTGACAGTTGAAATACTGACGTTGCAATTTCTTGATATGATCAGTCACACGTTTATTCATGAATGAACAGTCTGTTCCACTTATGCTACACTCCTTGTGGTTGCTTGTGTAAGATGAGGTGAGTTTTTTCCCTGTATTTAAATCTACCGTATATGTCTTTTTACACAAATGCTAAAAAGCAATGAACAAGCTGAAGCCCATCATTACTAAGTGTTTCATTAAGCGCTCGTTTGTTAACTATTGCATTTAAAGATAATTACAAGGAAATGGTGTTTAATAGAAATCAGACTTGCTCACAGATGTGGTAGAGACGGATGTGAAGAGAAGATTACTGGACAGGATTGGTGGGCGTGAGAGAGACAGACAGACAGACAGAGGGAGAGATTGAGATTGACTCTAATATGTGGTTAGCCTGGTTAGCCATGGAAAACCTCCCAGAGCATGGCATTCCCATATGGGCATGAGCAAACACGCCATCATCTGGCTTATGGTTGTCTGAGAAGTACACAGCACGAGGTTACATAGTTTTCAACTTCAAACGATGATCTACTTCACAAGAGTCATTAAGTGAATGTTTTTTCATTTTCCTTGGAAAAACACAACTGCTATTAAAGAAATGCTAACCCTTTTCATTTGGTACCATTTGTTTAGTTTGATGGTTTTGTTCTGTCCTTCTTCACCACATGCTGCAAATCCCTCCCTCCTGCTATGCTATTATTCTAAATGGTACCCATCTGTATGTACATGCAGTTACATATAGTTCATATATTTATAAAAGGGAATATCTGTGAAAAAGTCTTAAACTTGATCTCTTTAGCAAATACCCCTGTCTGGATGTTTAGTAGTACCTCTTACTCACAGTATCATAACACTTAACTTGACAGACTGCTAAAAATATATGTGTATATTTTTGACATTACAATTACATTACAATTTATCTAAGAATTTTATTAATTGAGATGGATTATTTTTTTACATCATATAGCACTAGCATTCACTCAATGATTACATTACTATGATATATATTTTACAATGTCTATATACAGAGTTGTTCTGTGCTGGTATGCATTTTCACAAGTAAAGCGATATTAGTGTTTGAACTGTAACGATGGTATATTTAGTGTGACAGCAAAAGAAGGGATGCGTGATTAAATGACTTACTACCATACCAGACTAAGTAAGGTTGTATCAGCAAATCCCCTGAGTGTATTAAAATTAGTGAAAGTGCGTTTTATAATGATTATATATATTATTAGAATAACATGATATTAGAATATTAGTATTTTTCTCTATTAAAAACTATATATATATATATATATCCTGATGGCCTTTTGGCTAGATATTTTCTTGATGGCCAAAAGGGAAATTCCTGTATGGCCCCCTCCCCAGAGAGGTCACATTTCAGGGTGCAAGTGATTCATCTTCTAGCTCAAGGATATGGGAGCAGAGTGGGCCAGATGCTTGTGATTGCAGGGGCTCTCAAGTTCATGTCTGTACTCCAAGTTCCACCTTGTTGTCTATCACTTTTATCCTTCCCAGATGTTTCAGCTATTGATGATATCCGAGTTCTTGGCCAGACAGAAGTAACTATCCTGGTGGACTGGAAGAACCCACTAGCTGAGGTGGATCACTTCAAGCTCTCACACACTGACCCAGCAGGACAGGAGGAGGAGCTGAATGTACAGAAGAGCCAAGAGGCACGCACCAAACACACTATTGTGGGTAAGTGTTGTCACAGACAGAACACAAGTTTACACAGACGACATGTATCCATGTAAAAAACCCTGAAGCCCCTGGGTATGCTTCTGAACTGCTGTGGCCTTATCTTAAAGTGTCTCTGGTTGACTAACCAGTGTCTAGCACCTGATGTTACCAGAGGCTGGCTTAAAATGAAGGGAGACTGTACATTTGCTGTCTTTGCCCTTAAATTCTGTAATAATTTACAATGTTGTTCCTGTTTTTGTATTCATATTTCTGAGTGTTTGAAGCTATCCTGCCGGTTTGATACTTCGTGGTAAATTCATTTATTTTCAAGCACTTTAGGACTTTTGTTTTGAAAATTCCAACATTCCAACACTTGCTTACTTAAAAACACATACAGTAAATATCCACACTCAGACACGTAAATACACCTCTAAATTGTTTCGGATGATCAATATATTATTTAATACAGAATTGTATAAAATGAAGCCATGTAATGCAAACGCATAAAAAAGTCTCATCATACATTTATGTCACATATCATTATTTCACAAACAACTGATATACCGTGCATTTAAATACAGATGTTAGACGATAACATTATTGTAATAGAATAGATTAGTGATTGCAGTGTTTGGACTCATGAGCCCTTTAAATTAAGCAATGTCAGCTTGAGAAGCTTCATTATAGGTTATGGCCTCAGCGTGGGCATGAGTTCCATTCAGGTTAATCAAAAAGTAACAATTTTCTTCTCAAAATGTTACATTTGATGGATTTTTAGTCCTGACAAGATGAAAGTATCTAGTTTTCACAAGAAAGAAATGTTTGAAAACATAAACATACAGTGTAATGGTGTAACAGAAAAATGTCCTCTATAGACCTGTTAGTAGGGAGCTACTGGTATTGAGTATTATATTGACTGCAGTTCATTGCATCTTTTCTATTTTAGAATTGTGAACTGAGAGTGTGTCTTTCTGCAGGTCTGTTTCCAGGAACAGAGTACCAGATCTCAGTGCAGGCCATCAAAGGAGCCACGGAGGGAAAATCTTCCTCTGTCACTGCTGTCACAGGTCAGTGTCAGTACATCAGCCACCCATTTAATCTAATGTGTTACTCAGTGACCGGTGCTGTAGCAAATGCTGTATATTATCAGTGAGCACAAAATGGACTCACTTTTCTTAAAATGGACTACCACTGGACGAAAATTACATAGACTTTGAGATGCCACTGACTGAGTCTGAATTGGATGATTGATCAGCCACTTGTGAAGGTGAAACCCATTAAAGAAACAGCGAGGATATCTGTATTCCACTTAGTTTTGAATTTGGTGCGGCATCAAAGACAGCTCTTAGCTCTTGTCAAGCCACGTATAATTCACCAGTGGTCATAGCCTAATAGGGAAAACACATAATCTGTCATACACAATACAGACATGCTCTATGATACAACCTGGTATTACTTTCCCCAAAAAGCCAGTGATTATAGCATAACAAATGCAGCCAGGAAGGAGCAAGATTTTGGGTTAATGATGGAGGGCTGGAGTTTACAGCCTAATAATCTGTATAGGTAATGGCTGTGGTGAACATGGTCACCAAGGGTAACATGATATGAACGGTGTAACAACTACAAAATGCTCCCTGATGGTTGAGGTGAGAAGGTCCATGATTTATGGAGTCCATCTGGTAATGTTGGATTTTAGCGGTGTGGCATTACGTTTGACACACTTGGTCTAACCGGGTTCTGGACTGGTTTTAGGACGTGAGGAGGAATTCATTTTACACTTTCACTTTAACAGCTGCTCATGACATTCAGTTGCTTTAAAGTTATTATTATAGTGACTGACAAATGATCCACAATGGCAGTCTCCAGTTACTCCCATTATTCTGTTCAATTGTGCTTTGTTATTTTCTCCTTTTCTGTGTCTCATTTCAATTCTTTTCTTTCCTCCGTCACCTTTGATATCATCCACCCTCAGAGCTTACTCAGTTCAAAAAAAGTTGATGGCACTTCGTTTTTTAGGCCCTGAGACAGCCAACTTAATGGTTTTTAGTCATCATTGTTAGCTAGGTACTTTCAAGACTCACCTCTCTTCTTTTGCAGCCAGTCAGGTACTCAAGGGCCCCTGTCTGTGCTTATCTTTTTTTTCTGTGTGTCAGTGTGCCACCTACTCGAGTAGTAATTGCATGTGTGTGCGTGTGCGTGTGAATGTGTTAATCTACACCAGGCAGGCAGTGGCTTGTCTCCACTCCAGTAGCTACAATCCTTCATTTTAGGTGTTTTACGAAAAGGCTTAGAGGTGATTGAGGTGGATAGTCCTCAGCTCTGCTTGCCTGCAAGAATGTGACAGTTTCATGATGACTGGCATGGCACAACAGAGAGCACACCTGCCTATTATCTCACCGAACATGCATTCGGTCCGGCGTGGTTCTACACAGTGAGATAAGAGATAAAAGGAACGTAAGGAGGAAATGTAGAAAATACACAAATAACAAACCAACGGCAATAAAGTAAAAGAAGACAGTAGATGCTATGGTTACAGCAGAAAATTAGCCGGAATAATTTGAGAACACAGGAGCAATAACGACACAATGAGAAATCAAAATATTTATATGGAAATCAAGAGCAAGATTAAGGCAGGAAATTAAAATAATTGGTCACAAAGTGGCAATTTCAGTGACATAATGTAGCACTGTGTGATGCATTACTGTGTAGCTACTGTTATGGTATGAAACTGAGCTATTGTCCATAGAGAATATAGCTGACTCCTTCCATTATAGAAACCCTATTGTAGAAAGACTATTACATTTCCTTCTCATTTCATAATCTATCTTTATCTATCTATCTAATCTACCACCTTTTCTCACTTTTCTCTTCTCTCAATTTCTTTCGGAGTTTGCATGTTTTTCCCCATCATATTTTGTTATGGTTCCTCACTCTCTTTCAGTTTTCAGACTTGCCACCACTAAAGAAAAATAGCTAAATAGACAAATTAATTAATTAATGAGACATGGTGGGATTCATGTTGTTTCTTCAAAATGACAAAGGTACTGAAAACATGTTTTCATTGACAATACTGTGACAATTTGGTATTCACTATTGCCTTATACCTTTTGAAATGTGAAGAATAGAGTGAACAGTATGCTGCATCCAGGGTGGCTCTATAAATCATCCTTTCTTAGCCTGTGATGTGTTGGAATTATGCTGGTCTTGCAGCATATAGACAGGCTGTGTGTGTGTGTGTGTGTGTGTGTGAGAGAGAGAGATTCTCTGGGTGGTTGTATGCCATCACTTTAATGACAGCTAACGTTTAGAAAACCAAAGTGATCTCTACTTGGAGCAGACATTTCACAGTCACTAGCGTGCCAAAAGATTATAAGGCATATAAACACAACATACCACGGCTGCTGCTGCTGATTCAAATTAAATAAAGTCACCACCAAGGACCATATAACCAAAAGCAGATGGGCTTGCCTTTAGTAGAATGGTTATCTGGACACTATAGAACCGCATGTGCTCCAGTGGGAGTACCCTGCCTGCTCAGATGCTGTCCATCAGCGCTTTCTGAGCCAGCACTGTGCAGTAGATGCCAGAAAAATGACACGTGAAAATGAGAGAAGGGACATTTTATAAACTCCTCCTTGTCTGTAGATTATACTGGTGTGGTAAGAAACAGCTCAATTGGCCGGTTCATGTGTGTGTGAACATAAATGTACATGCATGTGTCTGTGGCAAGGCTAAGGTACAGAAAAAGTACAGTATGCGTTCAAATTTATGTGGCATTTGAAGGAGGATTTGCTATTTGTGCTCTTAGTTATGAATACTTACTGAAACGGGAGCACCCTATCCTCAAAAGTTGAGGGTTGAGATTAATGAGAGGATGATTTATGATGGGAAAAGGGGTCTTTCATATCATCCATGTGGTATGTTACTTCTAGATGTGGCAAATTAACAAGTCAATTCTGTCATAAACATTCATGAGCTGCTTAGATTGTTGAACAAACATGAAAAAAATGAGGCTACCGTGTGGGAGCCAGGGGACACATACGTCACACCTGACGAACTGTAGTCTCTAAAACAATGGCACCTATTGACACATATTTTCCCTCAGCTCCATCCACAAACCATCCATGCATGGATTCCACTGTACAGTGAGGCTGTGAAGCTGTAAGGCTGTAAATGATGAAAGACGGCCTGTTATTGTGCGCCTTGTGTTCGATGCCTCTGCTGAACATGCCACCCATAATGGATAAGCTGTTTTCCAAATGGCCGAAGCCACAGCTCATGTTCTGTAGCCCGGTAGCCACTGTCGCTACGCAGCTAGTGGGGTAGAACGTCTGGAGAAACTCGATCCGTCATAACTTCAGAGCAAATGCAAGGCGCCCTCAGAAAGTAGTAGTGCTTGGAAAAAAAAGATCTAAAAACATATAGAATATATCAGACAGCCAAGACATCAGCTATACCACCTAGAATAGCAAAAGGAACTGCAGAGGGTAACAAAACACACCAAAGAGGGAGAAGGAAACCTTTGTTTGGAGGAGGACAAGGCATAGTTGAATATGAGCTTTATTCAGATGGTTAAAAACCAAACAACAATTTAAGTTAATTTGTAGTGTGGGATAAAAAACTATAGCAGACTTTCCTTTAAACTGTCAGATGCATGTAGGATGTTTGACAGTTGTAAATCAATGTGAAACCCATTCATTTAATTTTATTTTATTGAATTAAAAGGGATTCTGTAGCCAACATCCCTTTGGGTTATGTAGTGTAACATGTGATTTTAGAAAAGGCAGGGTTGGTTGTTCTTAAGAGGTCCAAATGTTTTCAGGCCTGTTTCTGTTTAGTCTTTACTGGAGAAGAACAGACAGGAAGCTCTGGTGGATGAATGCGTTTGTGACATGATACATTATGTTTGGACACAACACACTGCATTTCTCTTTCTTTCCTTTTTTTTTTTTTTGTCTTAACCTTTGTTTTAGTACTGAATGTTTACACAGACTGTGAATTTCTTTTTTTATTAATAATTTCACATGTTCACACCAGAACTGTGTGAGGCAGATTGTGTTTGCATCTTTTAATTTGGCAGTAACAGGGAAGTGGTTTTCACACATACTAGTATACTACATCTATAATCATTTCATTTCAGTGGCACTATTATTGGCTTTTAATTGGTAATGTTGCTTTTTATAGTCTTGAGTAAAGTATTCAAAGAAACTAGACCAAACATTGGATACATACATGCTGTCTCATTGTGAATGTGTATATTCTTGTAAATCTGTGTATATGTGATTTTCTAGATGGTGAGTGGCTAGACGCTTTCTGCGCTCCCTTGGTAGCGTTCACTTAAGGAACGACCTCTCGTTTTTAGGCCTTTAAGAGGAAACACTTAACCCTAATAAAATGGAGCTATTTTAAATTCTTTCTGTGGTCTAGCTCTTGACAGTCTGTCAAGCAGTGCACCCACAAAGACGGAAATGTGACAACAGAAGAAGAGAGGAGAGACAAAGAGGGGATATAGACTGTTGCATAGTTCCTTTCTTCTACTGGATGCATTATCAATCAGTTTTCATGATGGCAGACTGTGCACTGACACAAGACTGACCTCGACTGAGCTGCTGCCTCAGAGGAATAATCCTAAATGATGATTGCTTTTACATTTCCCTTCACTTCCTCTGTGTCTCTCTTACTGTGCCTCTGTGACTCTTTATTTTTTTTCTCCCTCCCTCTCTTTGTTGCCCTCTCTCTCTTCACTTTCATCGAGATTCCCTCGACAGAGACTAACACTCATCCGCACACATCCACCACCAACTGCTCCGCCCGTATCTCCCATATGTCTCCTGTGATTCCTCAAGCCCACTGTCTTTACAAACAAAGAGCTCTGTGTTCTGCTGTGCTCCTGTGTCCTCTTCCCACTGCAGCTCATCCTGTGGAGCTCGGTGAATAGGACAAGAACACGCATGCTTGGTTTATGGCTGGTGATATTCTTTTAAAGAGCTTCACAGAGCTTAAAGTACAAATTCTCCTTTGGTTAATTTGTTAGTTTCTGTGTCCGTACAAAACAAAATATGGAACACAAGCTGTGTACATTTATTTTGAAAAGGTTCTCTGTGCCGCTGTCAGCTGGTTGAAGTGCTCTATGGTGCCATTGTGCCAAACGCTGCTGTTGCTTGTTCTGCTTTCACTCACCTCGCTTTCTTTCCCCATACACCAATTAAAGGCTGTTGTAGGAAAGAGTCCAAATTGGGGGAAGGTGGGGACCGACGACGACCACTATTTCTGTCCAATACTCAACCTGTATAGCTGTCGTGTAAAATGAACACCTTGAAGACTAATGCTGTGAATCAAATCGTGTACTTCCGTTCGTACACTGACATGCACACTATGTACTGACTTGTGTAGTGCGTACATTTTTCACAGGGTAGTGTTGTCTCAAAGATGGACTGAAAGGATCAGGGAAGAAGAAGATCTACTCCTTTTTATTGTCTGCCTTTTGTTTAATCTCTTTTTTTTTTTTTTTTCTTCAGACATTGATGGTCCTACCAACCTGGTCACCACTGAAGTAACAGAAGACACTGCAACAGTTTCATGGGATCGAGTCCAGGCAGAAATAGAGGGCTACATGTTGAGTTACAGCACTCCCGAGGGCTACACTGCCGAGATCCCTGTAGGACGTGACAGCACCTCATACAGGCTGATTGGTTTGAGGCCTGGAGTTCTCCACACTGTCTACATCTGGACCTTTAAGGGAGATAAAGTCAGCAGAAAGAGTTCAACAGAGGCTGAAACAGGTAAATGTTGAATGGGACCATGGTTCATTACAGGAATGATCTTTTGTGTTCGCCCACAATGAAAGAATTTCACAGATTACCTTTTTATAAATGCTGGACAAATAAGTTTAAATGGTCTGGTGTTTGATATGGAGTCAACAAAGAATTCAACAAAGGTTAGACATAAGAGAAAAACTATTTTGTTTGAACACAGCTGAAGATTCGCAATGTGAAAACAATTCTTTGTACACTTTTTAATGACTGCTCAATGACTTGTGATTTTAAGATATCCCAAGTGTTCCCAGGCAGTGTGCAGTTTTTTTCTTATTTACAAGCTGTGAGAACGATGTCTTTACAGAGGGACAAATGTTTTCAGTGTCTCTTTTTCTTAAGCTTGGTGCGTTCCAACGAGTCGTTTCCTTTTGATCTTCTGTATGTTGCATTTCTGCGCAATTTCCTTGTCTTTTTTGTGGTGGCAAGAAGTAAAAACCATCACAGTAGACATTTTACACTTAGCACACTAACCCCTCTTGACCTAACTGCCAAGAGGGAAACTTGAACTCTCACTGAAAAAGGCTATTTAACATAATTAGGCTGGACAGCTCATTTGAAAGCGGTTTAGCCTGGGGCTGAATGTCTGAAAAAAGTTTCAGAAAGAAAAGCCAATTTTGCTCAGTCAACAATGCCAAATATTTTGTTTCTCCTTTCTCTTAATCTTTGCTGTTGTGAAGTTTAGCAGCTGTTGCTGTCAGCTTGATCTTGTCTCTAAAGGCAGCAGAAGAATGCTTTTGAAAACGTTTTGAACATTTACATACTCAACAGTAAAGGAAGATGTAGTTCTTACATTATTTTTGACACACCTGTTAAATACCAACTGATCAAGAATAGAGTATGAGGGCAGGAAGTTTAAATCCACACAGAGCAATCCACTCTTACTGTATTCATATTTTATCAGTACAGTAATTTAATAATTATTACCGCTAAGGCCTTCCATTGCTTTTAGCCAAATGGGGGAAAAATGGTTCACGGCTTTGAATTGCTGTGTTTGCTGAATATACCTGGTGTCTTTCTCCATTTGTTTTTATTTTTATACACATTTTCACTATTTATTTTATTCAGGTTCAGTTTTCAGATTTCTACTAGGGCCTTTTGATGAGTGAAGAAGACATGTTAGCTTCAATAATCTCACTCATACATCAACCAGTGGGAGTGCACATGGATGCAAATATCTGAAGTGGCTTGAAACTCACTTTTCTGGCTGCTAGCAAGTGTGATCTAAATTAACTATAACATGAGCAATAATTCTTATTGTTATTGTGCCATGAGGAGAATGAACAAATAATTTCATAGATGTGTGAAATTATTTGCTGTGCTTTTTTACCTTGGAGAATTCAAACATTGAGAGTGATATAGAGCAGCAAAGACACAAGATACGTATGGGATTCATCTAGAAGCCAAACCACTGATGTTGCATCACAGAACATCAGTGGCTCGGATTTTTATCTTGTAGTGTTTTCTTACCATCTATTGTTTGCAATGGCAGTTTGCATGTTCTTTAATTAACATAGTATACTCATAGTACCTCTGCTTACATAACAATGTGATAGGACGTCAAACTTTGATTTGAAACCCCAACAGAATAAAATGTCACATAGGTTGTTTCTGGGTAATAATGAAACAAATTAAAATTTAAATAACCCCTTCAAACACTTTGATCCAAGTTTCAGATTTCTAACCTCTTACACAGTGAGGTTATTTGGAACTACATTATACTAATTTGGATCAGCTGTGTTTAGTTGTTATGTTTGCAGTGGATGTAGTGATGTCCTTTAGTAGTCTGTACTAACCATAACTCCCCATGCAGAGTTGGACGCTCCTACTAACGTCTTGGCCCAGGATGAAACAGAGTCCAGCTTCAGGGTGTCCTGGAATCACCCCCAGGCAGAAATTGATGGCTACACCCTAACCTACAGCTCCTCTGAGGGCTCAAGTGAGGAAATCCCAGTTGGGTCTGACAGTTCTTCATACATGCTGACCAGCCTGAGGCCCGGTGTCTTCTACACTGTCTACATCTGGGCCATCAAAGGGAGCAAAACCAGCAGGAAAATCTCAACACAAGCTGAGACAGGTCTCAAGTCTATCAATTTCTGTTCAAATCCAAAGCTGTTAATTATCCGAGCAGCTAATCCCAAATTTAGGGTTAAATGCTCATCTACATGCATTGGTATGTTTAGGCACCATAAAAGATTTTGATAAAACAATTTCAAAAAAGTTTCAAAACGCTTTTATTTTCCTAAATGATAACCTGACCAGCTCCTGGTTGTTTGATATAATTTTCAATCATCGTGTAAGTAGTCTGTTTCAAAAACCACAACTCTATATGTAGGGCTAGATGCCTCGACTAAGCTCTTGGCCAAAGGCGATTGCTGGTACAGCTCATCTGTAGTTTGTAGCTAGCATCAGTAGTGTATTAATATCCTCCACTAACATGTCCCTCTAGAACTGGATGCTCCTGCTAACTTCTCAGCTCGAGATGAAACAGAGTCCAGCTTCAGTGTGTCGTGGGATCCAGCACTGGCCGAAATAGATGGCTACATCCTAACCTACAGCTCTACTGAGGGCTCTAGTGGGGAGATCCCAGTGGGGCCTGACAGCACCTCTTACATGCTGACTAGTTTGAGGCCAGGGGTCCTCTACACTGTCTACATCTGGGCCATCAAAGGAGACAAAGCCAGCAAAGAGATCTTCACGCAAGCTGAGACAGGTCTCAAATTTACTGTTTTCTCTTAAATCCAGTATCCTGATCAAGTAAAGCCATGCCCCGATTGAAATACTGACCTCACATATGGGGCCATGTTTATGTGTAATACATCATATCTTCAAGCACCCTATATTTATTTATGTTGACAAGGCAATTCCCTAACATTCCCCAAAAGAAAAATGTGTTTCTCACATGGTAGACTAATCACAATCTGCTTGTTTGTTTAAAGGAGTTTTCCAATGTATTCATCCATCAGTTCATCCATCCACTTGCCAACTTATTATGCGGGTCACGGCAAGCAAAGCAGCCCAGACATCCTTTTCCCCAATAACTTACTCCAGCTCTTCCTGAGCAGTCCCATGCCAGCTCAGTGGTGCAATCCTGCATGCCTGGAGCATAAGGAGGCTCAGGATCATTCTTTCCAAGTGACCATACCAAACTGCTACTCTTTAAGAGCAATTGCTCCATTCATAGTTCTTCTCAGATCATGCAGACTGAGGCCAGCCAACCTGTTGAGAAACCTCATGTCAGCCTCTTGTATCCAGCAATATGAACATGTACTTTGCTACCCAACGTGTGACCACAGATGAAGGATGGATTGAAGATTGACTCAGAAAATTCAGAGTTTTGACCCAGTTCTCTCTTCCAGTTCATTTAATGTTTCGTGTTTCTTCTATACTCTAACTCGTGTGTAACATCCCAATTTACCTGGATCCTTGGAGCAGCTGCCTACTTATCTAAATTGGACAAGACACCTTCTACAAGAAGCGGACAATAGAAGGCCTCAGTTTAACAGACTTCTTCACTCCTGCTGTCCACTGCCAGGTTCTTGGGGTATCACAATGGCAAGCACTCTTTACTCTTCTAACAGGTATTGCCCCCCAACTTCCAGCCTTTCTGGCTGAGCTACAAGGTTCACCCAGCTCTAGGCCTGGCTCCAAAAGTGGGCTCTCATGTCCTTATCCAAGGAGACGTTGTCTTCTAACTCTGACTTCATGTGCAGAACTGGGAGCTTCAACTAATCCAACTCCAACTGACCCGTCATCAGTGTGTCGTGAGACAAAGTGCAGTCAAAAACAGGTGGACATAAGTTTCCCTACAGTCCTGATGAGAGCTCAAGTACAGAGACACATCTTGTATCCCATTATGTCCCTTATAAACCCACTGCCTTGGTCCTTGTGTCATTTACATCATCTATTTTGGGCAGTGAAGGGGGACAAAACTAGTGGGAAGATTTAAACATACATCTTATCTCATATATAGAGAGAGTATCAAATTTTTCAGATGCAATATGTGAAGGTAGACATCAATTTTCCCCTTGTAATTACCATGGTATTACTAATATATATATCAAATGCATGACAAACGTTTTCATTTGTTCACCATTGGATGAGAAATGAAACAATACATTTTGTAGTTTGCACCAGTAGTTCTTATACTTTGCATTAGTAGTATATTAACCACTTCCACTAACATCTTATCCTAGAGCTGGATGCTCCTGCTAACCTCTTAGCTCGAGATGAAACCGAGTCCAGCTTCAGCGTGTCATGGGATCCAGTCCAGGCAGACATTGATGGCTACATCCTGACCTACATGTCTTCTGAGGGCTCTAGTGAGGAAATCCCAGTCGGTTCTGACAGCACCTCTTACAGCCTGACTAGCCTGAGGCCAGGTGTCCTCTACACTGTCTACATCTGGGCCATCAAGGGGAGCAAAGCCACCAGGAAGGTTTCAACAGAAGCTGAGACAGGTTAATATGCTAAGAATAGACAGGATGCTTTTTTTGGGTAATAATAAAGCTCCCCTTTCACTTGAAATTACCTTTTATTGTTAACATCTAAAAAAGGTAATTTTGTCAGTCTAGATTTCTGTATTGTAAAGATATTGGTACACACAGGCAAATCCATTATTTATATATGGAAAACTTGACCAATGGATGCCATCCCAAACTAATTTCTCCAACTAAGGGAGGCTTTAATCTGGTGTTTATATGAGCCAACTATGAGAATGAGTATGTTAATGCTAAAATCAACAATTCATTTTAAATACACATATGTTGAAAACCACTAAAATAAAACTGTACAATGTCCACAAATCAGGATTTTTAAGATATTCTATTGTCTATAGCAGGGCTGAAAATTGGAGGAGGAACATTGATATGGGTGACACCAAACAAAAATAACAAAAAGTCTTGTAGACAGATTGTCGATTGTTTTTCTTTCTTAATACGCATCAAAAAGCTGTGCAGGGCCCATAAGCACCACAGCTGTTGCACTGTTCTAAATTATGTTGAATCTTAGCACAAAGCACGGAAACTTCCAGTTATCTTTGCATACATAAACTCAAACAGGTTACTGCTTTATTGCTGTAAAAAACAAAGGCCTCAGTCTGAGAATGCTGGTAAAATTTACAGTGAGTCAGGATCTGCTACATATGGCCCTAGTTTATGGGAATGCTGGGTCTAAAGAAGCAGTAACAGGCAGGATATTGGAGCAGTAATATGTACAGATGCAAGAAAGTCGCTACCTTTCAGATGAAGAGGACAATAACTACAGTAATTTCATCCCTAAAAAATGGGTTGTGGATTCATCCAATTGTATTTAACTTTTTGTTGTTGTTTTATGTGACAATACAGGACACATCTTACGTCATATCTTACAACCTTTGATTTAAAACTTCAAAACTTGTGTGCTCACTTACTTCAATATTACCAGGAAGCACCAAAACTCCTTCTTTGTCAGGAAATGTTTCCCACAGGCAAGGCCAGGTCACTGAGGATGTCTCGTAACTTGGTGTGGGGTAAAAATAGCAGCAGCAGCAGCAGCACATGGTGAATGGGTTACAACAGGGGTATCTTTGTGCGAGCCAGATGATCTGTAAAATCACCTGGGAGCTCTAAGTGAAAGCTGGATCTTTTTCAATTAGGCAGCAAATGGTCGAGGTTTGGATTATAAACGTGTCTCGTCGTAACTCATTAGGAACCATAGCAGACTGCAGACCAACACGGTGTTGGGTTCAGATAGGAATGCCATTGTGTCAAAAGATATCATCTGGGACACATAAAAGTGTTATTACGTTTGTGACTTTATTGAACCTAATAACAAGCACCATTAATGTGTCAGTTAAAAGTGTCTCAAACCAATATCACTGCGTTTCACAGACTAATGATACCAATGCTACTCAATCTGTCACTGTTCACATGATTTTCTCCAATTACAATTCATTTCTTTTAGTGACAGTAAAACTGACAATCAGATGAATATAGACAGAAGGCAGTGTTTTTACCAGAAGGAGACTGAAGGTAACTCTTGACTCTTGAATAAATAATAGATTGTTTGGGTGGATTTTGTACATCATGATGACATAAACTTTGTCAAATTCTTGAGCGATGGGAGGTTAAAGATCCCACTTTTACAGCAGCTGTCTTCAGGTCAGACAAATTGTTTCAGCGCCTGTTTCAGGTCAAACTGCCAACGCATTTAAATAAAGCAGAGGAATAACTGCCAGTTTATCTGCAGAGGCAGATTGTAACTCTGCAGGCGAACGGTAGTCACCTCTGGTGTCGCACTTCAGGTGGAAAGAGGCTGAAAAGCTACAGTGTCAGATACATTAATGTTGCACTTATTTTTTGATGTAGATAAAGGGAATAAAGAGGGATGAATACTGCACCACAAAGTTATGTGACTGTGTTTGTAAAAATAATGATGATTTAACAAAAACATAACAATATCTGTGTAATTAAAGAGACCATATTCTTCTTTAGGGTCACTCACAAATGATTATTTTCCCCAGTTTAGGTAAACAAACCCGTGTAAAAGCAGAAACAAAGACCTCTGCTTACCCAAGCCAGACCTGAGTCGATGAGATGTATTAATGAACATACAGTAGACAGCATGTTCTTGTGCTGTAATCCTCTCTGATTTAAATTCCAATCCACAGACATTGATGCCCCTAAAGACCTGAAGGCGACAGATGTGACGCTGGATTCTGCTGTTTTGACCTGGATTCGTCCTCTCGCTGACATTAAGGGGTACATCCTCACCTACAGAGATGAGGATGGCAACATGGAGGTACTGATCTGTGAGGTTTTACACACCTATTTTCTCACCCAAACTGAAAATAGGTTAACTTCAAAGTGTTGGTTGTACTGCTTAAGACATAACTTACTGAGAATATATGAATAAGGTGTTTTAAACAATGAAGTGTTTTACTTGCATTGGCAGACTGTTTCCCAAGAAATCTCCTGTATTCATAAAACACAGACTTTGTCCCGGTAGCGCGAGTTTTCCTCCAGGGCAAAGGTATTAAACATTTTATCTCACAATGTTAATACAGAGATAAGCAGTATGAGGATGCAAACACATTTTACTCTGCTTTGGCCAAAAGCAGAGCTGTTACTTTGAGCTTCCTGGGGCCCAATCGGAATAGTGAACTAAATGCGATTTAAAATCGAGCATTGTTAAAGTTTTGACATTCATGCAAATACTACTCAGAAAACAGTTTCTTTACTGTTTGAAATAGGCTGCGGGAAAGGTACAGCATATGTTCAATTTAAGCTCTGTAGAACACTGTCCTCTTGTGGTCAAAAATCTAATGTATCTACCTGATGTAATTTTGATGCACATTGATGAGGCGATTGATCTTTTCTTAATACCTACTGAGAATTGAGGATCCCATTTAACCCTCATCTTACCAACATATGTAGCATAATAGGACTACCGAGTGAGGTCCCTCAGGACTCCAAGAATAAACTAATGTAAGAAACAACCTTCACAGCACAATTTGAACTTATTTCTTCTCAAAACAATATTGATCATGTAATGAATGTCATCTGAAAAGTAATTTAAGTCGTTAAACATTTTATTATGAAATTGTGTATAAAATTTTTGACTTCGAACTTTGTCTCACCTTAGGAAGAGCAGTATTTAGGGCTGCTAACAGAGCACATGAGAAAATCTCTGTCTCCTTTAAAATAACTCACAGACTACCGCCACCACCTGACAGTGTGTGATGCTTAGCACCCATAGCAAGCATGAACTCAATAAATAGATCATTTATTAAAACTGCAAAGTGCTTTTCACTGGGGAGCCCCAGGACCCCGAGACACTGGTATTTTAAAAAAAAGCACTAGTTAAAACAGAAAACAATGATATGAAGCCATAACAGCCAGAACAAAAGTGAGGACACATTTGAATGATAGAATAAATTACCTGAGAGATATGACAAAAAGTATATCTCTGTAGTCAGCGGGTGCCCCAGTCGGTGGGATGCAGTTTTAATGGCTGTCTTTAATTGAAGTTTAAGACAGTTTCATCACTGATACACGTGGACTTGATTTAAGGCAACATTATATACTATACATTATGCGGGTCAGCTACGTTACTGTATAATTTAGTGTTCAGTAAGACTGACTACACTTGTTGTTTATTTGGTCAGGTGGTTGAACAGAAGCTTGGAGCCAGTGAGAGCAGTTTTGCTGTATCCAGTTTGGAGATGGGGAAGCGATACATTGTCACCCTCATTGCCTACAGGGAGAACAAGAAGAGCAAGGTGATAGAGACCATCTTCAAAACAGGTCTGTACACTACTGCCTTCTACAGGTCCACAGATGTATGATGCCCTTTTCTTTCTTTTTTCATATTAATATGTCAATTTGTCTGACATTTATCACGTTATGTCATGTTATTCTGTCACATCATGAGCTTTAAGTAAATATTAATAATATCGTCACATCCTCTTCTCTAGCTGGTCTCCTGAACCCCTTCCCCATGGACTGCGTTCAGATCATGAAGAATGGCAATAAGAGGAGTGGTGTCTACACCATTTATATTAACAATGACCGCTCCAAACCAATTGAGGTTTACTGCGACATGGACACTGATGGAGGCGGCTGGCTGGTATGAATTATTGATAAACTGGATATGGAAAAACTGGCCTTTGAATAAGGTTTCAGGATATTAATAATACAGTTTTGTATTATTATTAATTACAATAATGTTTATTATGGACCGAAAGCATACCAGTAAACATTAGAGGAGCATTCCACAGATTTTAACTTACTAATACTAGAACTTTATGGAAATGCAGTACTAATTTGCTGGAGTTTAAAAAATTGTTGACAATTATTGCTACTGGAGGTTTAGTGGCAGGAATGGTAACCAACCACCCAGAGCAAATAGTTTGAAACATTTGTGTAACAGCTGTCAGTGCAAAACCCTGTGCTCGCTGCCTTCAGGTGCTCCAGCGACGTACCACTGGCAAGCTGGACTTTATGAAACGCTGGAGACAGTACATGGCAGGTTTTGGCAACATGACAGACGAGTTCTGGATTGGTAAGCACTCCAACGTTTTGCCTTTTTTTCTGGATATCTTGAAGCATGCACACATGAACAGTAGTAGAGTATTTCTTCTTGCTTTCACAATTTCTCTCTGCCTGTTCCCTCAGGTCTGGATAAGATATATGACCTCACCAACTCTCCTACACCTACTGAGCTGAGGTTTGACTTGGGCCTGGGCTCAGAGAGAGCCTATGCTGTGTATGACAACTTTAAGATTGCACCAGTGAAGCAGAAGTTCAAACTCACTATTGGCAAATACAGTGGGACAGCAGGTGGGCCTTTTGCTCCTCATATCTCTTTACCAAACTACCAGCAATATGACTGACACTGAGAATACAACATGAGTTGAGCTTACATTTTCTCTCTGACACTTTACTCAAATAGAAAGAGTTATAGAGAAGAAGATAGGTTAAAGATGACTGTGAGACAGAGGGTGGGAAGACAGGGATTTCAAGTAGTGAAACTTGAGAAAGCAAATAGACATCAACAGTAGGTGGGATATTTGTTTCAGAAACGTATATTCTGTCAGTTATAGAGAGTAGAAATATAAGAAATGTGGTATCTGTGGATGCCAAGGTTTTAGTGGGCTTTGAAGCCAGACAGATACAGATGCCCAGCAAGTGGGATGCTGTGTCTACACATACCACAGTGTGCTGAAACAACATAATACTGTATCGCTCTATTTTCGGCATTTTATTAAATTTCTTTCATCAGCGAACACATGGAAGAAAAAGGAGTGAGCAGCAAAAGCCTGTGAATAAAGAAAGGTTGAACAGCATACAGCCTGTCCTTTAGAGTTTTTAACATTAAAACAAATTGTTATTGTTAAATATTGTTGATGATCCCCAGGTGATGCTATGACCTACCACCAAGGCCGGCCCTGGACTACTGTTGACTCAGATAACGACATCGCTCTGGGTAACTGTGCCCTGACCCATCGTGGCGCCTGGTGGTACAAAAACTGTCACCTGGCCAACCTCAATGGGAAATGGGGAGACACCAGGCACAGTTTGGTGAGTGAGCAGGGAGGCAGCTCTGCATTGGATCATGGAAATAGTTTTGGCCAAGGGTGCTATCCTGCCATTATTCTGAATCTGCCATTGTCTTTGAGCAAGACACTACTGTAAACCGAAATTGCTGTCACTGGTTAGGTCGGCACCTTACAACTTTGTCTAGATTTTCATATCACGTATTACATGCAATAATTTGTTATCATTTCATTTTGATTTAGCTCTTTGTTTAATTTAATCTATTACAGTTTGAACTGTAGTGATTGGATTACTTTAAATTGGATTACTTTTGTAATTAGATTACACTTGATATCAATCACCCTTTGCTTGTAATTTGATTACTTTATCTGTTTACTCTTTCAAATGACATTTTCAAGTGTTCGTGATTAATTGAAGTTATTGGAGGTTGAGTGGAAAGGTTTAGTTACAAAGTTAGGAAGAGTTTGCTGTACCTCTGCTAACTGCTTCTCCTGTTGAGATTTGCAACTCTTAAAATGACAGACAACAAATGCAACTAACCATCATGATTATCAAAAATCATTATTATTATTTCTGAACAAACTTACAAAAAGACAAAAAAAAAGGGTGTTGACTGGCAGGCTGTTCCATGGTCAGCAATCAAAGACAACTTCACTGCAACCCTCTTGTAGTTGCTTTGTTGTGGATTGTTGAGGTGAAGCACAATTGGCCTGAATCCATCAGCAGTGATGAGAAAACACATTTCTCACACCAGCTATAAACCATAAGTGTTTTTTACCAGGCTGATAGGGTAACAACAACAGTTATTATGTCTAAGGGAGACTGATACTGAAGGGAATGCCAGGGGAGATCTCTGCTCTTGTCGAGATTTCATCCATAATATGATCCGCTGCATATGTCTCCTGCAATGTTTGTCGGCAAAATGCAATAACAGTCAAAACAAGTTTGTACTCACATGAAATGAAGCCAGAGGCTGGTATTTATTAGTGTTTGTCATCCTGCCGGTCTGTCTGTCATGCCGCATGTCTCTTCTGTGACTCCATCTCTCTCTTCTCTGTCCCTTTTTTGTCTCCCTCATTTCCTCCTCTCACTTTTCTTTCATTACTCCAAATTCTCCTTCTAACCATACTTTCCTTTTCTTTGGTCTCCCCTTCTACTTTTCGATCTCTCTCTTGCTCAATCTGCTGCGCTGCTGTCAGGGAGTGAACTGGGAACCGTGGAAGGGCCACCTGACATCCCTCGACTTCACCGAGATGAAGATCCGACCTTTGGGAGCCCTGTCCAGCAGGAAGAGGCGATCGCTGATGGCCAGGGAGAAGAGCAGAACCACAAACCTCCAAAAGAAATAAGCGAGCACATCCCACTAAAACCACAACAGCCGTCATCAGTCCCATTAACCTGCCTTAACGCTAGATTTGGGTGTTTCTGTACATATGTACTTCTCGGTGGTATGTGCCCAACTCGTGGGCAATATTTACACTTTTTGGGAAAGAAAAAAAAGCTCATATGCAATAGTAACTTATTATCTGTTCGTAGGTTTAGTGTGACCGTATGAAAGCGGCAAATAGAAAACTGCCTTGGAGTTGTTTTGAAGTGAACATTAACTAATGTGTTCTATCAATTTTATTGTAATTTTAAAAACTCCTGTTTCACTGATTCTGGTAGTAACCTCGATTATAAATCAGGAAATTTAAGAGATTTAAATTAAATTGGAAACCAAGAAATAACATTTTTCTCATATTACTGCATTCATTTTAAATCTTTTAAATTTTTTGTATTATATTTCTTTATTTGATGTCCTATGAAAACTTGGAGTAGTAACGTTTCTTGTGTATGGTAGTATTGTCATAACTACATAAATGTTATAAAAAGAAATACAATGGCTTGTGTGTTTTTTTTCTAAGGCCAGGTGTGGACGATTAGCGAGTTAGTGCCCTGAGTTTATTGATTATAAAGCTGGCTGACTGTGTCACATTAAGCTGCCAGTGTGCAGCAAATACTGTCACATCACATTAGCTCGTGTAGGACAAGCCGGAGAATAACAATGGATGGCTGTCTTGAATGATCAGATTGCTCTTGCTTTACATTCGTGCGATAGGGACAGTGCATATCAATATGATGTGCCCATATCATAACACCAATAAGAATGAAGTTTGTTTGCCCCACCCTCAGGAATGTAATGACCAAACTCTTGTTTTCAATCTGGAAAGCTGACAAAGGTTATTAATACTGCTTTGACTTTGACTTTATTACGTAATTAATTTTTCTTTCACACTTTTATTAGAAACTCTGTAGGTTTATGGGACAAGGACAGAGCACATCAATCAACATTTCTGCTAATCTGCCAGAACTGATTTGTAGTCTGTGCTCCTCGTAAATTTTGCATTCACAAAATGTTCTTTTTAAGCTTTTAAAAGGTTTTATTCCAACCAAGTCTCAATCAGGATTTTCAAGGTCAGAAATGTTACTGTCACTAAGGAATTAAAAAGCTGCACATTACTTTTTTTTGTTAATTGTATTGTCAAACAAACATGGCTGCCCATTCATATTCATGTCACATATTCACACAATAAATTAATAACTAAAGGTTTTCTGACATGAAGACATTGTCATTTTCCTCATTTGAAGGATAGCTAGAACCTTAAGGAGCCATGGTGAACAACATAATGAGCAAGCAGTTTTATCTTTTTGCAGAGGTTTGAAGTTGAAAGTTTATCATTGTCAGGGTGGGTTTTATATATTCACTACTGTAGTGTAATATGACTAGTGATTCAGCTAGACATAACACAACAAGACTAAGTCTACTGACACTCTGGCAGCTCTGTGAGGCTGTACGGAGTTTGGAGGTACATGGATAAATGGACCTATTACTACAGCTCACATAAAGATTAGTTTGCACATTTAATTCATGCAGTTCCAATGTAACTAGACTACCGGAGCCTCATATTACCTTCAGCTGAACTTTAGAAGGTATTTTTATAAACAGAATAATTTCATCCCCCGTCACTTACATTGAAATTGCTTTAAGAAGGGTTCTCTTCACAGTCACTATGGACAGTTTAGTTAAATGATCTACATCTCAAAGTCTCCACACAAATTTAAGTTGCATTATCAATTTGAAAGAAATCATTAATCAATGAATTATTATTAACTACATCATCAGCAGCAGATGAAATCAGTATGAATTTTAAATTGGATAACACCTTACAATAAAACTGACCAATGAGCATGATGTTTTCTGTCTAGAACTGCGGTTTCCACGGTACAACACTTTCATCATACTGCAGTGAGCAACTATACTTCAAGCACTGATGACTGTTTGCTATTTGGTCTGAAAACAGTTTCCCAATTCTGTATCTTATAATCTGTAGACAGCAACAGCTTTACTGGTTGTCTGGGAGGGACAGACACAAACTATTTTTACAGTACATGGAAAGGATATAAACAGCACATTACACCATTTAAAATACAGATACATGATCTATTCAAACACATTGCGCCACTTCAGGAATGCCACTCCTTCCAAATCACAAAGTGAAAAGAAAAGGTATTTTGAGTGTTTATTCATCAAAATAAAATAGAAAAGTGTGCAAAGGCTGCTGCCTAAAATTTGGCAGCAAATATTTTTAGCATAGCATTTTTTTCTTTATTCAACTTTGAAATGAAATGTCTTACAAAAGCTCATTGATGCAAAAGGCCTTTTCAGCCACAGTGATTGCATATTACTTTAAAGAGATTGGTTCCTGCAATTGCTCTGCGAGGCAAGTGGTTTCCTTAGTGCCAGGATAAACAGAGAGGGGCGAATGAGCTGTTCTCTCTCCCTCTCTCTCTTTCTCTTTATGTCTCTCTCCTGTGTGTGGTTATATACAGTACACTATGCAGTATAAGCTTACAGACATGCACATTTGTCATTTGTCTGCCTGTGGCACTTGGGTTGACATTTACACCTTGGGTTCAGTGTGATGTATTTTTTCCATGACAGAGTAGTGTTGTAACAAGGGAGTGCTTGTTTCAAGGGGTGGAGTGTGACCAGTCCACGGAAAGAGAGAAGTACTGACCAGACAGAAGAGAAGAAAATAGAAGAAAAGACATTTGCAATGGCCTTCTGTTTGTCACAAAATCAACTGTCACTCAGAAATTGTGAACACAAAGATCATGTTGCAAATGCTTCTCTACATTACAGACAATGTGCGTGCTCATTCTCAACCAGGGGGCCCCTGGTGGTCTTTGCTGGTAATGCATGGAGTCTGTGGAAGATTTTTTGGGAAATAAACACGTAAATATTGACTTTTTAAAAACGTTTTATTTGATAGCAGACAGGAAACAACAGTAGATAGAAAGAGGGGCACGACAGTGTGGTATTTAACCATTCAGCTATCAGGACACCCCATATGTATTGATTTCATTTGCTATGTTTATGATGTGATATTTATATTTTCTTGATACATTTTTTTCTTGATTTCCTTTTAAATTATATTCTAATATATTTATGAAACATGTCCACACCGCTTTCTTGCTGCAAAGTGACTGTCACATATCTGTCCAATGTGTAATGGATGCATTTCACAGGCATCAGCGTGCACCTTTTGAGATGTTTGGTTTATTTTTGTATAAGTGTCAAATATACCTATTACTAAATTGCATCTCTTTCTCAGTTTCTATGCCATATATATTCAACAGGCTAAGTGTGTTATCATGTATCATGTATCATGTACAGATTTAGTCAAAAATAGCCAGAGATACGACTTTTCCTCAGGGATGGGCAAGTCTCAGTACAAGGGGTAGAGAACTGAGCTACTGTAAAGTGTTCCTGTCAACACATTGATTGTTGTTTACAATTTATCGCACCTTGGCTAAGCACACCAGTGATAGAAACGATTTGTCAGAGAAGTGGGCACCTCCACATTTACACATCACAGTGAAAAGGCGAAAAGTTGTGAAAGATCATCCTCAAAGACATCTCAGCCTTTAGAGAATGAAATAAACAAATGTGTTTACATGCTGAGATTTAAGTTATGCTAATACTTTGACAACGCTGCACATCTCACGCAGGTTAAGAATCAGGACCCATGAGACAGAACAAATTTCCCAAAGTGCATGTCTGAGCCATAATATTGTCAAAGAGGAATAGCTCCTCAAGTCAAACTGATTACTTGCATCAAAGATTGCTCCGCTACAGCCATCAAACCAATGATGAAAATGACACGTTCATGAAGATCACTAAAGGCAGAAGTGCTTATTAATTGCATTGCCTCAGCAGCTTTCAGTTTTGTTTATTTACACAGTTTCTACCATAAGAAACCGTCCTGCAGCCCCTTTATATCTACTTATTTTCCATAATTCATTGCAGTAAAAGTGTAATAGGAAATGTTACAGTTTGGAACCGTGCATAGCAGATGTCATGCACTTGTTTTTTCTCACCTTTCACAACCGCAGTTCCCATGATCTCAATAAGCACAGAATGTTAACGGTCTGCAGAAATGACAGGGCGCTTTGTTCCCATTGGGGTGCACTTATACTCAAAATAAATGCATTGGCAGAAGAAATAGTGAATTATTGACAGCATACTGCCTGAGTCTTAGCAGGCACATTGAATGAAGAGGCCTGTGCAATATATAACATGTTCACACCTAAAGATAATGACTTTATGTCAAAACGCAAAGGCTCCGTTAACTTCATATTAGATATAGAAAGATGAGATTCAACAAAGCTAAAAAAATATTTCTCTCCCTGTCAACTTCCACATTGTGCTATCCTTTATCATAGTACCTCTATATGTCAGGATAAATTATGCATGCAGAGCTACCAACAAAGCCTAGCCAGGCACATAATTAAAAAGAAAAAAAATGAATCACCTCAGCATTTTTTCAACTGTGGAACAACAAAAACATGTCCTAAATATACAACGCCATGCATAATTGGATAGGATCAAAAATGTGGCGCTTATAATATATAAAACTATCCAGGACAGTGGATTTGCTGTTCAAACACATGACAAATCCTCCCACCTCCGTTCTCTCTGATCTCTGCAAACTGACAAAGGAAAAAACTCTAAACATATATATTTTATATTCCCTACCTCTTGACTCCTGCAGCTGATTTACAAACTCGCTAAAAAATAAAATATGTTCAAAGTGAGAGAAGTCAAAACAGACTGGGGGTCTATAATACTTCTCTAAATACTGCCTTACAGCTGCTGAGAAGAAAAGTGTGGATGGTGTGAACATGTTAACAGAAAACAAAGCAACCTCATAAATGCAACCAGCATTTCACCACATTATAATAAATATTTATAGCACAGGGGTGTAAAAACAATACTGTGTGGTGGATTGGAAAACTCATAATGAGGATCAGTTACTCACGGTCAGCTAGTAACCAAATGCAGCCAGGAGGCAACTAAGATGTAATCAATTAAAAAATGATTAGAATTCATGTCTGAATGATTGGACATGTTAAATAGAAACAGAAACGGATCATTTTCCTGCCTGCCTACATTTGTCCTAGTAATTATACTTACAACTTGCAGAATTCTGAAAGCAACTGTCTTTTAAGTCGCTTCTCAAAAATTTTAAGATATCTAATTTGTTTAATCTGTGCAAAAACCAAAGGGGTCATGTGACGGACTACTTCCTGGAGTCTTGCAACTGGTCCCGCCCATGTCCACGACAAAGAAAAGTGAAAAAGAAAAGTGAAGCAAAAACATCTTGATCGCCCCTTGGTGATTTGCTGCAGTATAGGTCATAAACCCCGCCTCCTCCATGTAAGTGGATAGGACATGGGCCAAACTGAAAAGTCAAACCACACATCGAATACATTTTTCCCAAAGATGGATATTATCATTTATGATGTGTGCTCCAGTGTTCGATTAGTTTGTTTTTAATTACTTATTGATGGTATAAAAACGGGGGTGTCAACTGTGAGGGTACTCATTATTGGCGGCTGTATAGGCGGGAACTCGATACTCCGACTCCACCACAGATCACTACTGCGCACACTCTGGCTCCAAATAAATACTATGAGTATAGTACGGCAAATAATCCCAGTAAAAACTGGCAAATTTCAGTTTTTACACTTTTAGGATTGAACATAAAATGTATTATTTTGCTTTGTACAGAGCCAGGCTAGCATTTTCCCCCTGTTTCCAGTCTTTATGCTAATCTAAGCTAAGCTAACCAGACATGAGAGCAGTAGCAAGATTTCTCATCTAACTCATCTTGGCAAGAAAGCAAATAGGTATATTTTCCAAAATGTGGAACTATTCCTTTTATCTTTATATTCTTGAATCTCATCTTTATTTGATCTACTCTCCATTTGTATCATTATGTTTATGCTGTTAAGAAAGCCTGGCACGATCACAGGTAATAATGAACAGGAACTGACTAAATCTCTCTGACAAGTACAAACCACAATGGCATGTTCAACCAACTCCTGAACATGTCGATGATGTTATCTCTTGGCTGTGATCGTGTATTGCTACCGAGGTTTTCATTTTGCAGGGCAAGCTTTCAAATTAAGCCCAACAAGTACAATTTCTCTGTCTGAACGTGAAGCAGAAGAGACAAACCCCAGTTTCCACATGGGATCGTGTCCGTCAGAGCAGTAATGAAATGAGTGGGGCCCGTTGTCCCAGCAGCACTTGAGCGAGAAGATCAACTTAGAGCCAGTGTAAGCTAATGCATAAAGATGATGATACTTCTGAGACTCTTCTGCTTAATTGGGCTCTGGGATGCCATCGACTTAAAGCCTTCAGGCACAATCCACTTGAAGCCCAAATCATTAGATGATTTCAGGGTTTTTTTTCTTCTTAATTATTTCCACAAAAAAAAGTTTAGTTGAAGTAAAGTAAAAAAAATTGCTATGACTACTCTTTAAACCTCAACAGCTTGTTAAATGTAAATGAATGTGATTGAAATTCTGCTATACTTGCAAACATTATTGACATAAACAAATCTTGGCCCTCATTAATCAAAAATGCCACGTCTAAGTTGTCTCAAATGAGAAAAAAACTGTTGGTTGCTGAGTATGAGCAATGCGAAACGTTAACCCTGTTTTCTAAAATAACATTTAGGAGCAGCATTTAGCTGATCACATGATTGATCACATGTACTTTCAGCGCTGGGTTAGTCAATCAAAGACACTGTCACATTGTTCTTCGTTTTGCATTGATCTTTACATTTTACTGTTTTCTGCGAAATCATGTAATTATAAATTGTATCCTTAATATCTCTGGTAACAATAAACATGTGAAATTAACAACAACAACAACAACAACAATCTCATTTTATAATATATAGGGGTGTAATAGAAACAAAAAGAAAATCAAAGCAGGAAGGAAATTCTGCAGCTGGCAGCTTAATTTATGTTGTTTGCACCACTGATAAATGCAAGAAAAGAATAAATAAAAGCTCAAATGTTTAAATCATAAGCAAATAGCAGTCTATAACCATCTCTGAATTCTACATATGGCTTTATTATATTTTGTATAATTGCTCAAAAACATGTCTCAAATGTTCTGTGTTCACCTCTGTTTCTGTACTGCACTCATTTAGGATCTATTAATTAATTCTTAAGAAAAAATAATAGTTACTTTCATATTTCACTGAAATCCAAAGCTTCAAAAAATACAGGCCCAGAAAATATTGCTGACTTCTATATGGTTGTTGTCTGGTGTTAATTAGCGCATTAATAAGATCTGTCAATCAACAGATTTCAGTAAAAAAAAAAATCTTACTTCTGATGTTTTTCAACACATTTGGATTAAGAATTGTGCCTTTAAGGTTCACTTGACCTGAATACTGCAACTAGGAGAAATGTCTCACGTGGCTTACACTGTATCATATTTTATATAATCAAAATGAAAGAAGTCATAGTTTTCTTTCTGAGTTACACTTTTTGGACATCGCTGGCTTTAACTTCAGAGAGTGAGAGTCAATCATCGGCCTAGATTGCAGCCTGAATGTGAAAAGTAGGCAGTATTACAGTCATTTGAACACTGGGCAGACCTTAAATTGGCTCTCTCTCCCAAATACAGATGCAATGAATTTCACATGGGAGCTCTAAGAACAAAGTGCTCTCAATAACACTGTAGTTCTCTCACACACATACACACGTGTGAAGTGCACACACACACACACACACACACATACTTGCAGCTTTGTATATGCCTCTGTCTAGCAAATTTCTTTCTTTATGTACCACACACTAAAAAGCAGATACAAAATGTTGTAAACATTGTCAACACACGACATTGTATGAATACAAAAATGACAAAATTCTGTACACTTGTTCACATGACCAAATCTGTGCCGATTACAATGTGAAGTCCTTCCCATTACTTTGAACATTCTCTATCTCTGTCGCCTCTTTTGAGTCCAGGCTAGTTTGAGTTTTACACTTTTGGATGCTCCATCAGCTCCACTGCACCAACTGGCCCAGGATCAGCAACCTCAAACTAAAAAGATGGATTCCTACTCCATGGCCAGGGCAACCCTGTCAGGTGTCATCTGCCCCGTCTTGACAGAGATCCACAAGTCTTCGGTATTGGCCGAATGTTTTTTCTTTGTCGCTTCTGACCTTGTGGTTGCCATGCCGTCTCCACAGCAGCAACAACAACAGCGGTTGGCATGGCGACAGCAGCAGCAGTGGCAGCACACCACCAAAGTAGTGAGGAGGACCAGCAGGGGAAGAGTTAGGAGGACCACCAGGCAGACTGTGTTGTAGACCCCCTGGTTGTGTTTGTCTGTAGCAAAGCTCCAAAGTTGGTTGAAAAAATCCTGGATGCTGTCTGTTTTCCCATCCATGGCTTTCAGATACGGAGCTGTGGCTCCTTTTTAATTGAGTCTGTCTGGCAGATGTAAAGTTTTAATAAATCCTTTAGAGGGTTGTGAAGTTTGTAAGTCAGTAAATGTGCATATTACGCTGCTGGAGACACCAAAAATAATCAAGATATGGTGTTAATTTAAGATAAAAGTCCTTTTTACGTAATCTGGTTCCAGCTTTAAAGTTAGTAAAATATGAACTTTTTCTCTCAACAAAACATCAGACATTGAGCTTTCATGTGCTTCTGTCTTCTACTTCTAATGATCAGAGTTTAGATAGTTGCCCTGAAACACAGTGTTGTCTACCTAAGACGCTTGTGTATGTGCTCAGGCTTGTGTTGTTTATATTAAATGGAAACACAGGAAGCATGAAGGGTGACTTTTTCCTTAAATAGTCCTATGAGATGTTCACAAAGCCAAAGCATTTTTTAAACAATCCCAAAAGGTCATTTGTTTATAACAAAAGTGACTTTAAAATTGCCCAGTTGTGATTCAGGAAGAAAAATGCAAAATCCTCAATTCAGCCGAGTCTCTTTTTGCTGCTTGGAATTCTACTTTTCTTGCTCTTTGTCTTCTGGAGTCTTCTCTTGTCCTCTTGCCCTTTGGCTTTCGGTTCAGCTTAATACAGTTGTAGCGAGGTGGTTCAATATGGTGAGTGTGTCTATGGAACAAAAAAGAAAAGAGAAAGTGAACATTGAGAGACATTTGGTTTCTGAGCAGACAGCTCGTCATCTTCATCCTTCCTCCCTTCTCTGCCTCCAATCCATCTTTCTGTCTCTGTCTTTAACGTCTCTACTCCTGCTCTCCCCCTCTTGTCAGTGTCAGCTTCGCATTTTCAGCTTTCAGCTCATTACATACTGCAAAGGAGTCATTCAGGATTCAGGGCAGATCTCTCTAAGTCCCACTGAGGAAAGAGAGAGAGAGAGAGAGAGAGAGAAAGAGAAAGAAGGATAGGACGAAATGGAGGGAGATTGTGTCTGAGGGAAGGCCAGACAGAGATAGAGGTAACCAATCTTTCTAAGAGTCCCGTTGAGACAGAGCGACAGAGCTTCAGGAAAATAAAAAGAGTGAAGGCAGAGATGTAGTCTATAGAGAGCTGCTGCAGGAGATTCATCTGAATATACCCGGCTAATGGTTCCCCTCGGAGGAGATAGATGGGATCTGGCTTAAGTTTTCATAAGTGTCTGATTGTAACTATTTCCACTGGACTCAGATGAAATCTCCTCTTCACAGTTCTCATGGAGAAGAAAACATGAGGTGGGGTACTTTAATTGGCGAAGCAGGTCTGCAAAAGAAAAGCCAGTCTTAGAAATAAAAGTAATATTGAGCCTTTTATCTTTGAGAATATAGACTGTTTGGTCTGAGGCCTTGAGGCAGTGTCTTTAAGTGGTGTTAAACAACTATAGTTTTTCAAGTGTTTCAAACACTATTTGACACAAGTTTGTCCCTTAGATTCTCTGTAGATTCTCTGTAGCTCGCAGCTAGTTTTCATCTCACATTTGGCTGCATCTTAGGCAGAGGTGGGGGGGGGGGGGTTGCACCTGCAAGTAGGGACATTTGCCGTGCGCTGTCATCGTGCGTTGCGTCTTATGTGTGAAATTGGTTTACCCACAGATTGTCTGCTAACTTCCCTCCGGTTCATTTGCAGGAACAGGAAGCTGAGCGCTTAAAGCTAAGAAGCAAAATTCACCTGAAACGTCAAAGCGAGAGTTCAGAAAAAGCTGTCTCACCTCTAAAAACAGTAAAACAAAGATAGCACAACATTTGAAGCTGAGATTGTTACCACTTGTATATTTGGTTACATATTTGTATTTTTATTAGTTTTTATTAAAACAAAGGTACATGTGCAGCTGTGTATTTTAGACCAAGCATTGCTGGGCCTTAAGACTACATTTTTTCGAACGTTTGTTTTTGAAAAAGCTAGCCATTTCATCTATTTTAATCCTTAATTCATAAACTTGTTGTCAGCTGGGTCCCAACTCCATACTACATACTTACTGTATACAGCATATACTAATCTTTATTGTATACGGTTTTAGCAGTTAATACACAAGAAACCAACATACTTTAAAACTAACTTAAAACTAACTTTTTTTGAAATTATGCAATACATGCTCTTTGCAAAGGCGAACTTTAGAATCTCACTGACAATTAAACATCTCAAACATTTGGGATCATTCACGAGGAATTTCAAGTAAACATCTCTTCATTTAAAGATGTCACCAGCCCAAAAAGTCTTAAAATATGTTTTCCTTTGAATTTTTAATTTGCTGATAAAAAAAATTTAAATATCACAAAATGATGTTATGCTTGGTTGAGGTGGAAATGTCGGTGTATTGATAATATCTAAATGTGAAAAACTGCAATGACAACAGTTTAGCAAAGACATCATGCCATACATGATGACTTTAACATCACTCAAGCCAAAAAAAAGTTGGAAGACGAAAACATCAGATATGCGTGGACCATCATCTTGTTTCGCTCTCTTCCTCTGCACTGGTTTGATTGCACCCTAATGGAGAACTATGGCCACCAACTGTTCACCTCGATTTGTCCAAATCCTTACAGTCACACATTAGTACTGGAGGGAAACATGCATTCATTTCTTTTAACATTTAAAATTAGCATTACATTTGAATGAAAATTTGATTATAAACTATACTGATCACTGAGCCATGATGTCACTGCCACGTTATTCTTGATTATTTCCTTTGCTGTATGTGCATGTTGTTGTGATGAGCTTGGCTGAGCAGCAGCACCTTTGTGTACACTCTGATCTCCCTCGCATTATGAAAACACTGTCAACACCACAAGCCAGAGTCACAGAACAATAAGCCTTGTAAGTGAGAGACGAAGGCCAGGCTCAGCACAGAGGTGTGATCTAGCTATATAAAAGAGAGGACTAATATGGTACAGTCATTAAATGGAATGGATAAGTCACTTAGTGTTATGATTATTTTAGTCTGTGGACAGAAACAATGAGATCACTGTAAGTTGCGGGTAAACTGTTTCCAGTGCCATGTGAACATGTCAAAAAGGGTGCTCACATATCAAAGACAAGTCTTTTTTTTTATTGTATTTAAATAGTTACTCTTGGATGTTCAAACTTTTCTTAAGGTAAACCCTTTGCCAGTATTTCTGTGTCAAGAGTCTCTTTCTCGTCAGGCCATTTGCATTACTGGTCTTTTATAAAAAGAATATAGCCATTAGTTTGTACACTAAATTTATTCTAAATACATTTTAAATGCGGCCACAGGCTTTAAATATTTCCCTGGTTTCTATCATCTCACTGAGATGCCATTCTAGGAATCTGACCGGGTACTTCACTTTCTCATTACATTGTGCTCTCCTGGAGCCATTCATATACAGGAAAAGGCCATTTCTGGGGCACACAAAGCCAGGAAGGGGCTGAGAAAAAATGTATGATTGCACTCAGTTAGCCCCTGCTGCTTTTTAAGGAGCATGTGCGACCTAAAAGACAAAGTTGTGACAGAAGGCATGGCAGGAATCTTTAATGACATGCCCCGAGCTCAGAGCAGAGCCCTCATCAGGCAGTGTTAATGCACACTACATGGACACATTCAGTTCGACTTGAGTATCCACTAACAAAGAATTTTAGATATATTGCTTTGTTGTTTTTTTCACAGAAAACATGAGCTATCTTGAATCACATCAATTCACTTGAGTAGTTACTGGCCTGCTGCGAGTCTGGACAAGTACAGCTCTCCACAGCGAGCAAGTGCAAGTTCACAAGCCCAAAACAGTTCTTCTGAAAATGGAAATGGTAAAAGTGAAGGATATTACTACAGTAAGAGCAGAAGGAGAAAAGTCTTCCATCTATAAATGTTTGACCCAACAAAAAAAAGAAAAACAGAGCATCAGGAACTATTTCTATATGTTTGATGCAGCAAATATAAAGATTCTAACTAATGAAAAAGTCAAGAAAATAACAAGAACATGTTATTGTGACATCTGCAGCACTCAAAGGCAGGAAGAAACTTATCTGCTTATTGTTTTAAATTGAACCACTGCCAAAACATTTGTTTTAAGACTTTGCCACTATTGCAGCAATTTTGCTTCTGTTTCCCCGCTGTCACACCACAAAAAGCACCAACAGCTCATATAAACCATTCAGAACTGCTGCAAAGTATTTCAACTTGCTGGCACTCAAGGTCTCTTTGAAAGCAACACCTTACCCCGCAAGCTCTTGTGAAGTGGCAGGTCAGCTCACCCCTCCTGTCTAATCCAGTCAGCTGCTCAAACTTCTGTTGTTCCTGTTTTGGCATCTGGCTTCTGCTCTGTTCTGGTCCCCCTCACCCAGACATCTTGACATGTCTTCACTTTCTGTTCCTGTTTCCCTCTCTACCCTTTTCCCCCTCCCCTCTCTCTCTCTCTGAGCGAGTGTGTGATTTGGTCACAACGTCACTGCACCCTGCCCACTTTGTCTAAGAATGGGCCCTCTGTCTGTGCTTATGTGTTTCCTGCGTGGTGTACTAGATTCTTGCTTTACTCACACAAGCACTGAATGATGTCAGACAGGAGAGGGAAACTTAGGTAAACTTAATATGAAATGAAATCATAAGAAGCCTTTATTAAACCTGTCTCAAAACAAATTCCCCATGTTAGGAAATGCTGAAAGGCTAAAATGCAGAAAGGCTGCCCCTCTACATGCACTGGTATGAAAACCTTTTAAAAACCTCAAGTTGCAGGCAAGTTTGCAGCATTTTGCTTAGTAACACAAAATTACTCAAACAAAAACCACTCCACCCATCTCAGGGTCCCAAAATGGGAATTAAAAAGGGGAAGTTAGTTGTGTGTGTTGTGAGTAACACCTGGTGTAAGACTCAGATGCAAGTTAGATATGAAAGAGTGGGGTCATGTGAAGTGCACACACACACACACACACATAGTTACTATGCTTTAGGCGTTGTGGTCAATGCCCTTTCAGTTCAGTCGAGCAAAAGAGGATTTTTATTCATGTTAGAAAAAAGAAAAAAACTGTGTTCTGAGGACAATAAACAGCAGTCTATCTTTCCTCCACTCCTCAAAGGGGAAGTTAAGAGTTAATGTGCACTGACTCGAATACTGTACATGTACTCGCAAATACTATGATGTGCGCTCGTGAACACACAGTACAGTAGGCCTGATGCATGAGCTGTAAAAGTGGTTAATGTGGGCCTGCATAGTCAGGTCACTTAACCACAAAATATATTTACATAATACCAATTTAGTATGGTATAATAGTATTGTGGTGGTGAACACATCAAAAAAATGTATCAAATAAGAATATTGATTGTTAAAAGCAAACAATGTATCCTTCATCTGAAATATAATCAGCACTTCACATTTTCACATTTCTAAATAATGATCTACTGCAGCTAGAAACACTTTTTCTGATAATCTTGAAAACACACTTCGTGACCATCTGACTGGCTGAACATGCAGGGTGTTTTTTTGTAGCTACGGGGCATGGTTACATGAAAATTGATGAGACAAGCCCCACCATGTCTGCAGGTGTATCAGAGCCGTCTTAGACAAATAGCAACCACCCGCCCCCGCACACAAACACATGCGCGCACACACACGTGCACGGCCAGCAGAGAGGGTGCTGTCTGACTGGCAGGGCGTGTAGTGCTGCTACACAGTGAAGCCGTATCACAGCTGTTGTTCAGCACTACAGTGTCCAGTCACCTCAAGCAAGTGTTGATTAATGACCTCAGTGTAGCAGCACTTTCCTTGATGTAATTCTTCTTTACAGCAGTTTAAATGAAAATGATTTCACTATTTATCCCATTTGCTACTTTTGATTGCTACTGCAGATCTACCTGCATGTCGAAGTCAACTTTACGGAATGACCGGAACTAGCTGTTGGATCGTATGTAACAATGTGCCTTTTCAGGTCTGCTGTAATTCAAAAAACCCAAGGCCACAGCTGCTGTCTTAGTGCGAGTGAGCAGTAGTTGCTGGGTAAATGCAGGATGTTGGAAATGTTATAATCTTTTGCCATTTCCTTGATGGGAACTTTATATAAGGACCCTAATATACCTTCCCTTTCCTCTGAGGATACCCTGTATTCAACTTACACTGCAGTGACCCTCAAATGTGTCCCATTTCCTCCATGGAAACCATACTCTCAGTTTATACTTTGTTAACCCTGTACTGTAATAGGCGCAGCTCCCATCTGGTTTATAGGAATCTTATTCTCAGTCGAGCTCACCTATAAGGAAAATCTCAAACAATATATCCCTTTATCCAACTTGGGTCTGTAGCTGAACAAATTGTTGGAAAGAGCACTGAGCTTACACTGGATCACTGATCATACTATCATGACAGCAAAAAAAGAGAGACTGTGACATTACCAGTAGCATTAAGAAAAGCCCCATGGAATTACTGAACTGTGCAAAAGGGCATTACAAATCACTACAATCTACTGGTTCTGCCAACACACGCTGCAATATGAGTGAGCATGAACCCAACACTGTGCACTCTGAGTTCTTGAATGTGAGCGCTAATGAAAAGTGACTAAAGGGTTGCTGTAGTGGAATCTGACAAGTGTCCAGAAATAGTCTATGCTAATAAAACCAGTGTCCCCAGAGGCAAACCTTAGCTGTGATTCAGTCCTGTATAATGTCTGGGCCCAGTGCTGTGAAAACAGGCAGCGAGCAGGACGGGGAAAGACATGATTAGACTATATAAGGAATTGCCTCTTGCTCTCAAGAAAAGCCATCATTGAAGAGCTATTGGCCATTGGCATGTAAACTTAAGGCTTTTACAGGGGCACCTAATTGAACATTCCAGCTATGAAGTCATTCTGGGCTATTTTAACATTTAATTATGTAATAATCTCATCATAGTTATTGTATGACACAGGCTGTCTTCTGGGACTACACATAATGTTAAACATTTCTTTCTTGGCTTTGGCTTGTGAAGAATAGAACTTTGGTCTATTCTGCTGCATAAATAAATAAAGGGTGACACTGTGAGCTTGCAGTGAAGGAAGTATTTTCCAAAGTGCTTAAATCTAATGAATGGGGACTTTCTAAGTTCCTTTTTGCTCCCCAGTATTTCCAAATACAGAAAGCAAAGCTAAATGAGACACTGTGGGAATAAAAAGTCACTCAAGTGAGCCAACATTTTGGGTTGCCATGGATATTTGAGTATAGATAGATAGATAGATAGATAGATAGATAGATAGATAGATAGATAGATAGATAGATAGACAGATAGATAGATAGATAGA
>JAVQJD010089014.1:0-10621 GCA_036023655.1 Nannoperca australis | reverse complement strand
AACGTTGGGTCTTTGTGTGTGTGGAAGTTGGTCTCGACCGGCTCCATGTGATTGAGTGCCCTGAGATAACTTTGTTATGATATGGCGCTATATAAATAAAATTGAATTGAATTGAACTATGTCTCGGCTATAAATGCCATATTGTTATTTTCATGTTTATTTACATGTTCTAAGATGTTTTTTATGATGCAATTTGAAATTGAGTTTTTTGTCTATTACTTCCACAGGTTTTCAGCACGCCACAAATCTTATCATAAAAAATCTGTATATGAAGGGCATCCAGGAATATAAGAACTATGTTGATGAGACATTGTGAGATTGTGTGTAATGGAATAAAATAATTTAATCAAAGTGAAATTCCATTGTATTTCATGTATGACAAAACTGAGCCCAAGTTTACTAATACAAGTCAGACAGGGCAACCTTGGCCAGAAACCAATGCAGCAGAATAGCGTCCTCTGATTGGTGGGTTTCAGCCAATCAATTCTCCCGCCCTGTGGTTAGGATGAAATCCTGTCATTATGAAAATGACCATAATAAAAGTCAATTTCCATTTATCTATCTTTTTCCATCATTAGATGTGAGCTAAAATGAGGACCAGTTCAAATTCAAAAATCCAGTTTTTCCAGTTTAAGTTGTTCATTTCACATAATAAAATAATATAATTTAATTAGAATTAAGGCATTATGCTTAGGAGAAGACTAAAAAAGGTTTGTCAATGGGGTTTTAATTTTGGTAGTAAACACCCCATTTTCAAACATACATTTAAAATTTTGCAGTGATACCAGAGGCCTCTGAGCGTACGAGGGGACGGCTGATTCAGGAACAGTGAAGAGACATCCTCTCATTAGTATGCAGATTATACATCAATCAGGCTCTCCTTGCTCCTCCCCTCAAACTCCTCCTCTCCACGACAAAACAGACAGAGAGTTGAAACCAAAACACGAGAGCGTAAAAAAAAACACGAGAGCGTAAAGAAAAGTCACTAAAAAAAGAGTGACATGAAGAAAACATCTGAATATTATCATTGAAAAACATCAGCATGTAAAAAAAAAAGTTCAGGTTTTGTTTTCAAAGCCAAATTTTCTTTTCGATGCCAAATGTAACTGTCACTGATCTGGAAATGTAAATGGTACCACTTATTATCTGAATCATAACTAAACACCAAGTTATGAGAAGAAGCGGTGTGATTTCTGACTCAAATGTCATCAATCAAGTTAAAGTGTTAAAAAAGATAAAAATCCAATATATTTACATTTACTTGATTAAAAACATTAACTGACACCGAGTCGTTTCAAACTTACTTTTCCATCATTGTAGAGGTTAGGGTTAAAGCGCACACTGTGTCCGCCAGTGGTCTCCAGGTTGACCAGTGGAGGAGAGTTGGGATAGTCCTGGGGAAAATACACATCAAACTCAAAGCAGCCGTTGGCGTATGGGGTATCGGCTGGGCCTGTGATGAGAACCTGTAAACAAAAAGAGTGGAAAGGCTTTAATACAAACAGTCTGAGAGGGGGCACAATAAAAGAGGGTTAATTAAAGAAAAGGACCAGCTCTGAAATTATGCTGACCATCTTTGAGGCTTTTCCATAGCCACAATAATGTAATTAATACAAGGATAAAGGGTGAAATTAGCAGAGTAAAAGAGAGCTATATGCAGTACTCATGGCATCTGTCGCAAAAACTATTTCCTCACTAAATGAGATTATCTCAATCAAAGACAAGCACTTAAAACCTGTTATAAGGACTTGAATATATATATGTAAATATAAACTTAAACTTTTTCTATGTACACAAAAGGCCTATTTCTTCAGAGTGGCCTTTTATTGTGGCCAGCCTAAGGCACACCTGTGCAATAATCATGCTGTCTAACCAGCATCTTGATATGCCACCCCCGTGAGGTGGATGGATTATCTTGGCAAAGGAGAAGTTCTCACTGACACAAATTTAGACAATTTTGTGAACAATATTTGAAAGAAATAGACCGGTAAGATTGATGAACGGAAAACCTTTTTTCCTCCACAATACCAGCCCTCATCAATAAGACAATAGCCGTTGACAGCCACATTAACAGACTATGACTACAGCACAACTAATCTGCACTGGTGACTTGACACAATATTTAGACTTAACAAGGAACAGATGTTGCCAAAGTCTAATGGGAAAAAGGCAAGGGTCCTTTTTGTCCACAAACAAGGCATACTGAGTGAAACTTGAGACTCCCTTGAGTGGGAGACAGAACTGGACAGTGTGACAACAATGAAAGACAGAAGGCACTGAATGTACAGTATGTATAAAATACAAAGTTCCTTTAGAAGAAACAACAAATAATGTACGACTGTGATACAGATACAGGATTGTAAAATAGCTGCCTTGTCTGTGAAGCAGGTAAATTCCTCACTGGGCCAGTGCACTAGGAAGAATCAGCCAAGCCAACCAATGTGCACATCTGTATTAGTTCTAGGCTGGTACATTAGCTTTCTTGACACAATCTCCATACACACAAGTGTTTTATCACGGTTCAGAAATTATCTCCGTTCATACTACATGCATAGAAACGCATTGTTGCTTAGTTGAGGAAAATATTACAAACGAAGAACAATAGAGAATAGTAAGACCAGAGAGTGGAACCATTACTGAAAGGAAGCATTGTAATTGGTTATTAATGTTGAATTAACTGCTGATGGTCAAGGATGAGGTCGTCTGTGGGTTACATGGTAGGGACGTGACGAAGCAGAGAAAGACTCCAGGATCCAATCAGAATGCGTCATCTAAAAATGTCTCCTCTCTAAAACTGAGTTTTCAAACTAAAACGAGTTCAGCAACGTCTTTAAAGGTCTCTGTTTTAGGGGTTTGAAAATGTTGGAATAGCGTGGACGCTAGGCGTAAACATAGAAAAAGATATTCCTTTTAAAACAAAACTTTTATTAGTGTGGATGTAGCCTTACAAGTGCAACAAAGCTAAAGAGGGAGAACAGTCTGTACCCACCACATTGGTCTTGAGCGGTGCTGTCAGGGTCTGTAACACTGCAATATTTCTTGAGGGCATTGAGCTTCATTCATGAATTAAGTTTATTTAGACATGACCTTTCAGACCCAACACTTTTATTGCACTACTATCCAAAGAAGGGTAAATCTGGTGTAAAGACATTTCAAGACTGAAGCCAACGGTACCGATGTGATGGGGTTGGATAAATGCAACGAGCTGTTTTGGTACTAATGTAAAGACGCAGGGCTGAGGTACAGGGATGTACTGACCCCTCACAGATCATGAGATTTCCACCTCACCAGCCACTGTCCCTTTCTGCTGATGCTCCTTAGGCGGCCATGCTATTCTCGGGGAAAAAGTTAATTTGGGGAGGTTTGTATGAACATGTTTGCATAACAAAACTGCTGTGACAGGGCAGTTGGCTGTGGGCAAAGATCTTTCCTTTTATACCCCACTTTGTGATCACAGCTAGTCTCAAATATATTATGATTGTTGTGCTTTGTGGTAAAATGTTCTCTGCTGATACATACAAAATGTATGATTTGGTGACTTGCCCTACACACGCTGTTTAAGGGTGTCTACATCGTGTGGCCAATCAAACAGTAGAACAGTATTCCATCAGCTGCCTAAAGTTTGTCAGACATATTTCCTTTTTTTTTGTGCCTACCATTATCTACAGAATTAATACTACCAGTGAAGTGCCGTGACTTTTCCACTAAGGGGGTGCTAATAAATCTGGGAAGGCAATCTGCCACACTGGAAGGCAAATGTTTGTACCAAAACAGTCATGTAATAAAATACTATGCAGAGAGTTTCTATCGCATTTTGGTGTCATTTACGGGCGCACTGCTTCTGTCCTATGCTGTCTGTGTCGGAGTTTCACACACAGGTTTTTCTCTGGTGGTAGACCAGCTGGGTCAGGTAGCTGTCTAGGCAGTGTTGCCAGGTTGGTTCGAAAATATAATTAATAGCCAGAAAAGAACATTTAGAAAAACGTCCGCACAATGACAAACCAGGCCAAACCATTGGCAACCCACCCAAGCTAATTTTTACCGACACCATCCATCCTAAAGCTGTCAGCAGACAATCGCCTAATCTGGCAAAATGTCTTGGTCGTCAAGTGTTCCACCCCAGATCCAGTTATTTTCACCGTACAGTGTCAACCAATCAGGGACCACCAGGACAAGCCAAACATATTACACACATACTGCCGTCGGGCAGAAAAAGGGACGCCCTTCGGCACACAAACAAAAACTGTAGGTAGGCTTTTTCATTAGTCACTGAACATTTGTGTAATAATGTATGATTTATGTGAGAGTAACAACTAAAATGTAAACACAATAACCACAACTATTTTTCATTCAAATATGGATTACACATTTGGAAGGGTAGCGCTCCAGTGCCCTAAATGGACCACACGCCACTGAAGTCTAATGAAAATGCTGTTATTAAACTCCTGTTATAACAGTGATATGTCCATGTGTTTCTAGTTTGATGTTGTTGTCGGTGTGCTGCTGCCTTTTTTGCAAAACCGAGCTAAACAGATGAGGATTTTGACATTTAGCAAAGGAGACTTGCCATTAATAAACTTGTTGGGTGAGAGCCATTTATTAAATGTCACTGGGGGAATGAGTAAGAGCTGTCGATGACAAGTCTTGTAGTAGAAACACCACAAGCAGTAACACAGTACACAACATCCTCATGGAAGACATCAGTCATACTCAAACTACTGGTTTCTATTAATCACAGGGTGCAGCCCCATACCAACCAAACAGTACTATGACACCTTGACGGTCATTAAAACTAATTATGAATGACGGAGTTTGTGGTTTTACACCATCTGAAATATTCATACTTCACATCACATACTTGTGCTGGGCTAAACATAGTACTACTTTACCTTCATGATGTCCAGTCTCTCCTCATCACAACGCACAAAGACACTGGAAGAAGATGACAGGGGCAAAGAAGTGGAAAGGGTGACGGCCTCCTGGGCGAGGCGGCGGGATCGAGCTGCACTGTTTGTGTCGCTGGCATTCTTCACCTGAGACATGTAGTGGTAGTTGACCTTGAACATCACTTTTCCATCCTCATCCTCTGACACCATTTCGAAGGTGTCTGGAAAGAGAGAAGACCAGAGTGAGGAAGTTGTCAAGAGTGTCCTGTACTGAGTACCCTTTCTCATATCCAACTGCACCCCCCTATCATTACTTAAAACTCAAAACAACAACTTAAAGGGTATTCATTTCTCATATTGGACATGTTTAAATGGATACCAATTGCAATTCAATTAGGGTAATATGCAAGAGAAAATACTTTTATTTAAATTCTAGAAGTATCTTGAATACAAGCTAAAGTGTTTCAAAGTACAAGAAAGTGCAATGTTATCTTCTACTTAATTTAAGATCACTCACTCAAGTTCTGATAATGATGGAAGAACATGCTACATGTGGGCGCTAGCTAGTCATCAGAATCAGAACCAGATTTATTGCCACATAGGTTTACACATACAAGGAATTTGTTTTGGTGCGTGGGTGCCAACAAGAGCATAGATATATACAGAAAGAATTTAAATAAAACCACTAAATAGAAAATTTACAATAATAATAAAAAGAAGAGCTGTGCAAAGTGAGCAATGTAAATGTAAATACAGCTGATGTTCAGCTCCAACTTGAGGTCCTGGCTGATGATGGTACCCAGGAAGCATAAAAACTCCACAGTGCTGACTGGGGCTTGACATATTGATGACTGGAGGTGCAGCTGTTGGTGTACAGGGAGAAGAGAATGGGGAAAGGACGCAGCCTTGAGGGGAACCAATAAGGATTGGTTCCAGAGAGCCGGGATGATGGTGTTGAAGGCAGAGCTAAATTCCACAAACAGGATCCTCACATAGGTTCCTGAGGAGTCTAGGTGCTGTAGGATGAAGTGGAGGGCCATGTTTACTGCATCGTCCACAGACCTGTTGGCTCTGTAGGCGAACTGCAGTGTGTCCAGAAGAGGGTCAGTGATGGCTTTTAGGTGGGAGAGCACAAGGTGTTCTAATAAGTTTATAACCAGAGAGGTCCGTGTGCAGTAAGTCCTGTGGTCCTTGGCTTTTTGGGGACGGGGATGATGGTGGAGGTTTTGAAGCAGGCTGGCACGTGGCATGTCTCCAGTGAGGTGTTGAAGATGTCAGTGAACATCGGAGACAGCTGATCAGCACAGTGCTTCAGGGTGGAGGGAGAGACAGAGTCTGGTCCGGCTGCTTTGCGAGGGTTCTGCCTCTTGAACTGTCTGTTAACATCACTCTCCAGGATGGAGAAAGTTGCCCCTGTCCTTTTCTGTCTGCTGCCTGAAAACAGGACATTTGTTGTGTCAGGCAGGGAATTTAATATTATCATGAATATTACTGATTCAAAAAAGTTTTTATCCAAATTCTTGCTCTCTGTTCAGTCTCAGAACATTTTTTCTCTTCAGCAGATGGTCTGCAGGAGGTTTTAGATGAACATAAGATCAGTCTGAGGAGGATATATGAACGTGTGACTGAAGGAACCGATGAAACCCTCCTCAACAGGATCTACACTGAGCTTTACATCACAGAGGGACAGAGTGAAGAGGTTAATACCCAACATGAGGTGAGACAGCTTGAGACAGCTTCCAAGATGGAGATCCTCCATGAGACTCCAATCAAGTGCCACGACATCTTTAAAGCCTTACCTGGCCAACAGAGTCACATCAGAGTCGTTCTGACGAACGGCGTCGCTGGCGTTGGAAAAACCTTCTCGGTGCAGAAGTTCACTCTGGACTGGGCAGAGGGCTCGGAAAACCAAGATGTCCGTCTGCTGATTCTGCTGTCGTTCAGGGAGCTGAACTTGATCAAAGACGAGCAGTACAGTCTTCTCATGCTGCTCCATGTTTTCCATCCAACATTACAGAAGGTCACAGCAGAGAAGCTCGCTGGCTGTAAACTCCTGTTCATCTTTGACGGCCTGGATGAAAGCAGACTTTCACTGGATTTCCACAACAATGAGTTTGTGTCCGACATCACCCAGAAGTCTTCAGTCAACGTGCTGCTGACAAACCTCATCAAGGGGAATCTGCTTCCTTCGGCTCTTGTCTGGATAACTTCCCGACCTGCAGCAGCCAATCAGATCCCTCCTTCATGTGTTGGCAGGGTAACAGAAGTACGAGGCTTCACTGACGCCCAGAAGGAGGAGTACTTCAGGAGGAGGTTCAGTGATGAAGAGCAGTCCAGCAGAATCATCTCCCACATCAAGACATCCAGGAGCCTCTACATCATGTGTCAAATCCCAGTCTTCTGCTCAATCACTGCTACAGTTCTGGATCACATGTTGACTACAGACCAGAAAGGAGAGCTGCCCAAGACCCTGACTGACATGTACTCACACTTTCTGCTGGTTCAGACAAAGAGGAAGAAGCAGAAGTATGATCAGGGACATGAGACGAGTCCACAGGAGCTGATGGAGGCTGACAGGGAAGTCCTTCTGAAGTTGGGGAAGCTGGCGTTTGAACATCTGAAGAAAGGAAACATCATGTTCTACCAAGAAGACCTGGAGCAGTGTGGGGTTGATGCCACAGAGGCCTTGGTGAACTCAGGAGTTTGTACAGAGATCTTCAGAAGAGAGAGTGTGATCTTCCAGAAAACAGTCTACTGCTTTGTTCATCTGAGCATTCAAGAGTTTCTGGCTGCAGTGTATATTTTCTATTGTCACACAAACAAGGATTACAAGACACTGGAGACATTTTTGGGGAAAGCCTGGGGTAGGTATCGTAGCTGTGAGCCATCTTTGGATATGTTACTGAGTAAAGCTGTGGATGAATCCCTGAAGAGCAAAAATGGTCACCTGGACTTGTTTGTGCGCTTTCTTTATGGCCTTTCACTTGAGTCAAATCAGAGGCTCTTACAAGGCATTGTAGGTCAGACAGAGAACAGTCCAGAAAGCATCCATAAAGCAATCCACAATCTAAAGCAGAAGAGCACCTACAGCATCTCTCCTGACAGAAGCATCAACATCTTCCACTGTCAAATGGAGATAAGTGACCACTCAGTACATCAGGAGATCCAAAACTACCTGAAGTCAGACAACAGATCAGAGATGAAGCTCTCTGAGGTGCACTGCTCAGCTCTGGCCTTCATGCTGCAGATATCAGGGGAGGTCTTTGATGTGCTGGATATGGAGGCGTATAGGACATCAGAGGAGGGACGACTTAGACTTATCCCAGCTGTCAGGAACTGCAGAAAGGCTCGGTAAGTCCAGGACCTGTATTTAGCAAAAGTCTTATCCTAGGATTTGTGCTGAAAATTAAACAAAGACTACAATACTTCTATCCAATAGTAGGACTTGGGGGACTCTGAAACGTCTTACTCTCAAATGAGAGAAGTAGAAATTGGTACACTGAGTCCCAGCCTTGGCTCAATAATCACTAACTTCTTATTAAATCTGCAGACTTTCTGGCTGTCGACTTTTAGAGATTCACTGTGAAGTCTTGGCCTCGGCTCTGAAGTCCAACCCATCCCATCTGAGAGAGCTGGACCTGAGTAACAACAAGTTGCAGGATTCAGTAGTGATGCTGCTGACTGCTGGGCTGGAGAGTCCACACTGTAGACTGGAGACTCTCAGGTCAAGCAGCTTAATTTAACTAGTTCTGCATTTATTATGTTTAATGTTTATATAAATATATTTATCAAGCTTCTTAGTCATGGATTCGATTCCCATGCATCGTTTTGTGTTGTAACACAAGTCTTGTTAGCTATATGCTTTATTCTGTTTGTAATTCAGATTAAATGACTGCTGGCTGCCAGAGAGCTCCTGTGCTTCTCTGGCCTCGGTGCTGAAATCCGACACCTCCCATCTGAGAGAGCTGGACCTAAGTAACAACAAACTGCAGGATTCAGGAGTGAAGTTGCTGTCTATTGGACTGGACAGTCCAAACTGTAGACTGGAGATTCTCAGGTCAGATGAAACTACCTTTTCTAATTCACTCTTAAGCTTTACAAGCTTTAATTAAATTCCCAAATTCCCCAATATTCTAGGATCAGTTGATGACATCTAAGACAAACTGCACACAAAATATAATGGTTTCACTCAGAACTTTTTAAATGACATGTTTCTTTCTTACTTTAGTTTGAGGAACTGCAGCTTGTCAGAGAGCAGCTGCTGTTCTCTCGCCTCAGCTCTGGCATCCCACACCTCCCATCTGAGAGAGCTGGACCTGAGTTATAACAAGCTGCAGGATTCAGGAGTGGTGCTGCTGTCTGCTGGACTAGATAGTCCACACTGTAAACTGGAGACTCTCAGGTCTGAAACATTTAATTCCATTCATTGTTAAATAAATATTCTGGGTCTTTAATTTAAAGTTATGGACATCATTCTTATTAGTTATGATTAAGGTTTTGATCACAATGTTATTTGTGAGATCAGGGGAGGCAGAAACATTGATAGATATTCATAAAACTGTGAATATTGTTATGTTATTTTTTGTGAGATTGGTAAAGTTTGCAGTTGTATTAATACCAGTGGCGAGTGGCAGAAAGCTGGCTGTTTCAACCATTTATCTATTACTTTTTAGCTAACTACTGAACATCTTCACTGCGTGCTAACTACTTTTCACAGACTCTTAACAGAGTCAATTTAGCAAATCTTTTATAATTTGATTCATTTAAATATCGAATATTTCGGATTGGATTGTCCAATAACTAGTAATATTAAAAGGGTAATTCATTTATCTTTATTATGATTTACTAAAAATGCAATTGTATGACATTGTGTTATTAAAACCACAGTTGTGGTGAGAATATCAAATGTTGGATATTTAAAGACTAACTACATGCTTTGTTCTGTGTTCAGTCTCAGTTTCTGCAGCTTGTCAGAGAGCAGTTGTAGTTTTTTAGCCTCAGCTCTGAAGTCCAACCCCTCCCATCTGAGAGAGCTGGACCTGAGTGATAACAATCTGAAGGAAACAGGAGTGATGCTGCTGTCTGTTGGACTGCAGAGTCCACACTGTAGACTGGAAAAACTGAGGTCAGCGGATATCTTACATGTTCTGACAATAATATAGCTTTTATAATGCCAAAGGTGAGCAAATCAGGTCATTATGTGTTTGCCTTGACATTGTTGTTCTGCTCTTTCTTACAGGGTATAATAAACCATGACTGCAGCTGAACAACAGGGGAAGACTGTAAAGCAGGGGTCTCAAACTCGCGGCCCGCGGGCCAATTGCGGCCCGCATGACAATGTTTTGCGGCCCCCTACTTGACAGCAAAGTTTAGGGTTAGTGCGCATTGTTTCATACGCACGTGTGTGAGTCGTTGCCAAACAACGCAAATTAGCGTCTTATATGCACCGAGAAATGTGCGGTGCACATGGAGTACAACACCAGACGTCATTATTTAACGAGACATGCTGAGGAGTATGCAAAATACCAGGGAGATGAGCGAGAGGCCCGGGTCGCCAAAGTTAAAACATGTCTACTGAGGCAACAAGATTTTTTCAAGAAAGAAAGAAACAAAGAATGATGCAGCAGTCGAAGCTAGCTACATGGTGAGTGAGATGATTGCTAAAGCAGGAAAGCCATTCAAAGACGGCGAGTTCATCAACAAGTGCATGTTACAGGCTGCAAGTATAGTCTGTC
>JAVQJD010089007.1:0-13392 GCA_036023655.1 Nannoperca australis | reverse complement strand
GGGGGGCCCCCGGGTGACACACACACACACGCACACACACACTTCACTGGCCCTGTATTCTTTCTTCTGTTTGTGGTCAATCCGTTGATGAATTGATGTAAAATCAAGAAGTGGTGCAGTCTGGTCCAGAACAACACACACAGAGAAGCATTGTGCAAAAGCTCCAACCTTCAAGTGTGCTCACATTAATCAGTCAAAAGTTTTAAAACGTGAAGTGGCCGTGGCTTCTTTCAGGTGCTTCCCTCGTGTGATTGGTCAGTGAGTACGAAGAAGTTGAAACTGCAAAACAAATTTACGTCTGACGTAACACAGTGGTGATAAACAGTTTAAAGCTGCATTAATAGATTTTTGGCCACATGGGGGCAGCACAACAAGAAGTAAACACAACATTAACATAGTTTCTCCTTTAATTTGATATGGCAACCATGTTACATGTAACAGTTGCTCATTTATACATCCGGCAGATACAGAGCACCATTAATATTCATTTGGAGTTAATAGTCAGCCAATAGTCTTTTTTTTTGTTCTGCGTTTGGTCTCCACCAACTCCTGAGGGACATTTCTGGCTCTTTAGCTGCTCCACTATGTTCACCAGCTAGTCACTACGTCTGTCTTCTGTTTGGTGCTGAGCAGAAAGCCTTCAGGTTTATTAGAACTTTTTAACTTAAATCATTTTCTGTTGAGCCTGGAAACCACGATGAGAGAGGTCAGACTCAAAGGCTCAAAGATGCTAAAACGCACCGTAGAGCTGAAGGAAAACTGCAGAGTTGGGTGTTAACTGTCTGTGGGTTTTTATTCCTTTGTGTTTTGTATTCTTTAAATTCACTGCAGTGGACTTACTCCTCCTTGATCTTGACCTTCTGCAGCCTTGATAGAGTTTTGGACAAAAGAGAAGCTTTCTCTGTATTCAAATCTTTGTACACTTGAATTTAAAAACATTTTGTAAATGCATGTGTCCAGCCATGTCCTCTAAATACTGTTTATACAGATGATGCTAAACAGCAGGTAACACCCGGATGTTTTGACAGGTGGTGTGTGTTTGTGTGTGCATGTGTGTGTGTTGGGGGTGTCCCACTGAGAGCCTTTCTATGAGTATCCAACTGTAAAATAAATAATAAAAATGGACCAGAGTTATGTAATATGGATTTGACTTTTGTTTTGATAAATGGGAAGAAAGAGACTTCCCATCGGTTCAGCCAAATTACAAAGAAAAAAAAGAAAACAATCCCTCTTGTCTCTAGGCGTATTTATATAGATTATTTTGGCTTTGGTTGTCCAGGCTTTCAGATATCCATCTCTGAGATTTGCGCTTCCACAAGCAAATTGGAGGTGAATGGAACTCTGTTTGCACTTGTACAACATTAAAGATTATGTTGTAGGGCGTCCCCCTTGACCTTGTGGTCTGAGGTGCATACCATGTCACTGCAATGCCTCCGGAGCTTTAAAGGTGCTGATAGGCTGATGTTTTCTAACTTAACACAGACAGGCTAGCTGTTCCCACAATCTCAAGGCTTCGCTAACAAAATGTTACAGCTCTGTTACCAACACACACATACAAGAGGGATATCTACCTTTTCATATAACCAAGTGAATTAGTGTATTTCCTAAAATATCAGGATCTCTTGCTGCAATAAAATCATATTTCTCAAAACTGGCTCAGAGACACACTTTAGAATATGTGACAATTGAGACAATAGGTCTTACTATTGAGACCATGAATTGTCGTTGTGGGCAAACAATTAATGTGAGACAGTTTGGTGTTGGACCTGAGGTGGCCATCATCGTCTGTGGCCTTGTGAGGCTGGTGTGAACAGCAAGTTCTTTTGACGGTGATCGAAGGAAAAAAAGATTTTTTCATTTTTTACAAAGAGGCTGCTGGGAAAATCTCATCACTAGTGCTCCCACACCACACAACCAGCTGACGAGATGGCAGCTGGAGGTTTACAACACTTTGGTTTGCCTGTAAAGAAAACAAGCCTTCGCCTATGTTAACTTACAGCACCACTTTCCCTCTCCTCCTTCCTCCAGCTGCTGTGTTCCTCGGTGCAGGCCGCGCTGTTCGAGGAGGAGGAGCGAGGCCGCAAGCTGCAGGAGCGCCTGGCCGCGGCGGAGAGGAGGAACCGGCAGCTGAAGGAGCGCGTCCGCAAGGTGAAGCGCTCCCTGCGGAACGCCCGCAAGGCTGCGCGCAAAGCCGAGCAGGAGGCGCAGCGGCTGCAGGAGAAACTGAAGGCGGCAGAGTGGAGGGCCGGGCATCACCTCAACGCCATAACACAGGAGGAGCCTCCACCCGGGCGTTATGCAAGCACGGCGCTACGCCAGCGAATGCAACTTTAACTAATCCCACCTGCCACACACTGCCACCCACCTGGACTGAAAACTGGCATTGGAGAGCGAGAGACTGCTGGGCGGTCTCCATGTAAGGGAACAAACAAATGGCAACTGTCACTTTTGAGTAAACACACTTTTAAAGTAATAATCGACATAGTTTTCTTGTAAATAAACTACTCTTTCTCTCATTTGTATCTCTGGTTGGTATTTTACAAGAGTGATGGTCCTGGTCATCTGACACAAAGAACAAAACGTTTCCTGAAGGAGAATCAAACATTTATTTTTTGAATGATGGCTCTGGCAGACGGAGCAGTGCTTTAGCTCTGCTGCCTTCTACAACTTCAGTTGCTGCTCAGTGCCCTTCTCAGTCCGTGAGGAGTCGTTTCCCCAACACAAAGCAAAGCTGTGAGTGTACAAAGAGTGTGTTGGAGGACGTAAAGTGATGCATTATTCTGTCTGGCTTTCCCAAACTGAAGTCAAAGTAGCTAACGTAGCTAATACTAAAACAAAACTTGATTAAGAATTTAGCTAAAGGTGCACTCCAGTTATTTGACTTGTCAAAGTCAGTTCCCGAGTCAGATGGTGTACTACTCAGCCTGTGAAAACAGGTGTGTAGTAACCTTTATGGCTCTGGAGGAGCTTTGTCAAGGTTTGGAACAGTTTTAACAGAAATCCACATAAAAGGAAGAGTTGCACATGACATGAAGATTTACAGAAATGAGCGTTTATCAGATGCAAGGTCTAACAGAAGACGCTATTGAGTTGCAATGTTTAAAAGTCAGGATACAGTGTCCTCTGCTGCTTCCAGTTCGACCATTCCTATTATAAAATCTGGGTCTGGCAGGTGGCACTACTTATAAAATACAATATCACCTTTTAAGTTGTTGTGGCAAACCTGTTGGCAAACGTGCTTATTTACACATCCAGAAGAGATGGGGCAACATTAGCATTAGCAACATAAGGAAAAATATCTCTATCTTTAGCTACTAAAGGCTCCACTATTGGCTAGTTGCTTGTTGGTATGTCTGCTGTTTGTTGCTGGGCAGGTGATGGGTTATTAGAGCTTTTTTCGTTTTCTTATCAACCCTTGTGCTACCTTTCCGGGTCATATTGACCCAGTGGCCCATTGTCTTGACCCAGTGTCTTCTCCACAGGGGAGCACAAGGGTTAAAGAAAAAAGCTGCTTGCTCAAATTGAAAAGAAACACTAATGAAAGCGATTAGATTGAATCACAACATTGAAGTTGCAGGCCGAAAACCCAAAACAATGAGCTGAAAGAGGCTAAAATGCTCTGTAGAACTGAGTGGAACTGCAGAGTTGGCTGGAAATTCTCCGTGACCCTATCCACAATACACACAGTCACATTACCCATCATTAGCATAAAGAATATTGATTATAGCAGCGTTAAGTAATTGAAAGTGTAGTGGCATATTTGTCTTTTAGCTTTGTGCTTATTTTTTGCAGCATTGAACTTACCCAAAGAAAATACACAGTCAGAAATGCCTTTTATTTGAACTGAAATTGTGAGCATAGACTGGTGTTACTGAGAATGAGAATTCTGGGATGTTTGAGATTAATTTCATTATTAATTTCAGTTGGAGCATCAGCTTGTTTGTGGATATTTTTGTATGAATGTTTTTCTGCATATAAAGTTTGATTTAGATGAACATGAGTGTGAACGTGGTGATGTTTTGAAGAAGGATGTTAACATCTGGGTCACTGAAGGACAAAACAACAAATAGCCACACACACTTAGCAGTTCATTAAGCTCTTCAGCATCACGCAGAGTGTAAAGAGAGGTTAAGGTCAGAGGAGACATGTATATGTGTAGTATTTGGGGAGGGAGAGAGATGTGTGTATGTGTGTGTGTGTGTGTGTGTGTGTGTATGGTCCATCAAGTGACTGGAATGTGTTTGTGTGGGCAGCAATGTTCTGAACAGCAGGACGTCGCTGAAATATTCTTCTAATTCAGTCTGGAAAACCAAAAGCTCCGGAGGGAGGCGAGCAGGCGTCACATCACGAGACCACAGTGGACGCAAGGATCACCGAAAGACAACAAGATGAGAGGCAGGGTGGATGGAGAGGGATGGAGAGAGAAAGAGATGTGTTCATCAACGGCTGAACTGCAGGTTCTGTCTTGTGGCACAAACACGATCAAACTCTCAGTGAACACGAGGTGAGGAATAAAGCAGCTGCTGAATTATGACCTGCAGTTGGTGATCAAGATGCTAAATAACAAAAGGAAGACAAACGTTCCCGTTTTTACATTCTGGTGGAAAGTGTTCCTGCAAAAAGTGTTGCATAAGTCAAGAAGATGAAGGTCTGCTCTTCATCTTCTTGATTTATGCTTAGTTAGCATGCAAGCAACACAGGTACAGGTAAGTACTTTATACCTGGCTAACCCTGCAGCATTGAAATAAATATGGTAACTACTATCAAAGAAACTGTTCAAATAAGTTTTAACTAACAACAACATTTCTCTTGACAAAGCAGTCAACAGATTAAAGCCACTGTGCCATTGTGTGGTTGTTCTGCTTCTAATTATTATGACACGATACAGAGTGAAACAACACTATATTGTAAATAGGTTTAACATGTCACTCACCTGAACACCACCTGCTAGCTAACGCTTTACTGTGGACACTTTAGAGCAGTTGACAGTTCTGTAACTGCATTTGAAAGAACACAATCTTGTACCAAAGCCATTTCCTTTCAAAGTAAAAGATAATTGCAGGTATGATTGTGCTACAAGATAGTTTGTAGTTTGGATGAGTTTTTAGCTCACTAACTGCTAGCAAACACACAGTGGGACAGAAGAGGGAAACATCACGTCAGCTCCCTGCTGTTCACAGTCTGAACTGTCTGTCCAAATGACGCGCATCGTTCTTGCACACTTCAAATTCCACAGCGTGCCACGATCCCACCTCTATTTCCTGTGGAACTGTGCATTATCTCACTGTTTCAGAGGATCTGCCCGTAATTATAATTAATTAATTATATGCTGCTTAGTAAAGAACAAAACAATGCGTCTCTGCAGGCTGGAGGGTGAAGGCTTGAATTAAAGATGAGGAGAAATCAGTTCAAGAAGCCGAGAAGATCAGCGACTCCAAGCACAAACACACAGCTCGACAGTCAAAGTCAAAAAGCAGTGTTTGTATCTCTCTCTGTGTGTGTGTGTGTGTGTGTGTGTGTGTGTGTGTGTGTGACCAGTAATTTTGATTTAACAGAAATGTAATTCTGCTGCTTTTCTCTGTGTGTGTTTGTGTGTGACTGTGTTTGAGCTTGATGCTGTATGTGTGCATGTTATTGGACATGTCAAAGGGATGTAAAACTCTGACTCTGTGTGTGTCAGAGGAATGAATCATTTTGAATGAATTGACGCATTCAGTGTGTGTGTGTGTGTGTGTGTTCCTCTGTTCCTCCACTGAACTGAGATAGACAGACAGTCGGGAGGAAAATCTCCAACTGAGACAGAAGGAAAAGCGGAGGACGTGTGATGACTTAAACCACAGGAAGCTGCACCGGGCCAAACTCTGCTAATAACGGACCAATAATATATCAACTTATCTGTGATGAGCAAACACAAACCTTCAGGCTAACACTGCTCAGTGGGAAAAACTCAACATCATCTTCAGTTGGCAATAATTTCAAAGTTAACTTCAAAATGAGATGTATTTTAGCTTCTTATCTCCTTAGTACCTTAGTAACCCCTTAGATACTGTGGAATATACTTGCTAATTAGCTACTGGACACAAAATACAACGGACACTGATGGGAACTGAGGAACACACAAGCTGGCTGCTCTGGCCATTAAACACAGACTGTAAAAACACTCCAGCAGTTTGTTGTAATGCAGCAACTTCTTTCACATACTCCAATTTTTCATATATGTTGATTTTTTACATTTTCAAATAAAAGTACCACTAATCATTAATGGATTTGTCAATCTCAGCTGAAGCTGTATCAATACCTACTTAAAATGAATCACCCACACTGGTGCTGGACAGCTGTTAAGACTCGTTAAGTTTGGAAACTGCTGTTACAGAAAAAGACATAAAAATGCTGAGCGGTCGCTTTAGTTTTTTTTCAAGGTTGTAAACATGTGTTTTTATCTGAACTCCAACTGAACCCTTCATTGCAACTGCACAATCACTCAAGAGTGGATACTGGAGTGTAAACCCAAGGAGACTCCGTTCGGGCTAAACACACTAGGTAACATCTGTAGACAATATGTTTTTCAAGCTTTAACCCTAATAATGTTTCCCAACATGTGCTAGTAAAGGCAACATGCAACTGTGTTTGCAACATCTGTCTTCTGTCTGCTAAACATCTGCTGTACAGCACATATATATCAGGGCTAAATGCCGGGCAAAGTGGTAAAAAGTGTCTGGTGTCTGCTTTATATCCACATGCATGGATTCTGGAGTTTGAGTCTTGAAATACTGAGTACAAACACACAGAGACACACACACACACAGAAACACACACACACACACACACACAGACACACACACAGCTTTACATCTGTAGGAAAAGGCGTTCTAAATCTGAGAATGAGTTGTACTAATAAGCCATCCATATCTTATTTTGTCAGACACACAACAAAACAAAACAAACACAAAAACATGGGTAAAGAGTCATATTATGATTATTCAGGATTTATTCCAGGAGAAAGACAAACGAAACACAATCAGTCGCTCTGGCCTGTGTCGTCATGGTAACTCTGATATGTGCACATGATTGTCGAAGGCATCTGATATACAAGCCCCATTAACAGAAAGTCATCATCATCATCATCATCATCATCATCATCATCATCATCATCATCATCATCATCATCACAGCACAATAAGTGCCCGCTCTAAGACATGGGGGTTGTCGTCGGCATGACGACGGTGCACAGGATGGGAGATTGTTGTGGTCACATGCAGAGAGTAAATACAATACAGCCTGCTAACTCAGCAGGCTCTGGACGAAGACACCCACAGAAAGACACCAGGTCCCAAGAAGCAGCTCGTATAAAGTTTTAGCCATGCAAACAATTCTCAGAGGCAGAAGACATGTTCAACAGTGGCTAGACTTGAGCGTAGCTGCTAGCATGGAAGCTTTGCGCTAGATTTACTGTGTTTCAGTCTGTGAGCTAATATTGTGACTTCTAAAGCATTTGCCACAATTAATACTGAAACAATGGCGTATAGGTAAACTTTTTGTTCAGAGAAGTCTGATGATCATAAACCATCAGAACTTAAGCATGACATCCACCGCTAACTAAGTAGCCTAAGCAACAGGAACTTGGCCTAATTGAATTTCCAACTAGCAATACAAGGCTATTGCCAACTAGGTAAGCTAATTTAATGAATTAGTGAAAAAGCAGAAGTCTAGGGTATTTCATTTTTGCCACATTTGCAAATGGTCCCTGGAACGGCAATGGCTGGGAAGTCACTCTAATAAGCAGCATTAGGGCAACTTTTATTGGAATTAATAGGGCATCATGTTGGAACATGGTATCCAGTTCTCTTAGTAAATGTTCGCTTGGTTGCAATAACTGATAAGATTATTTCTGCCTCTTGAAAATGTTTGAAGAACTGAAACTCTGCTACTGAGGAAAACAGCTTGTTGTGAACTCAGGCATCTCAACCTGTGTACGTCTTTACATAATACAGAGATACTAACATCATACAAGGGCATATACGATTATGCAAACATGGTGAAGGTGAATTCTTGAAGCACTTTTTTTTTCTTTTTTCAACATGCTTGTGTTTTCATCTTTTTCGACAATGAACCTCGTTAAAAAAAAAAGATCAGAGGAGTGTGAGTCCTCAACAGTGTGTTTCTGAGTCGGTCACAGCTTTGGAGTTCTTCCGTTAGAATGGCAAAAACTTGCCTGAGTTCAGTAAACGATGCTTTTACTTTTAGTTGGACTGACACTGACGTGGTGGTGGAACACTGATGGCATTAAACTGTACTGTGTGGCTCTGCAGGTGGCAGTCACACAGCACTGGACAGTATATGAAAGCAAACTACATTTGGGAGTAATGGGATTTAAGCTTCTTTTCTTTTTTTTTTTTTACATTAAACATTCCATAGAGAATACAATCAACTTCCCTCGACACTCTCACTCACTCACCCATTCACTCTCACATGCCTGAACAGCGAAACATTTTGAAATATTATCTTGAAAATGATCATTCATATTCACAATGTATTTACAGTAACATCTTTAACATGGAAAGATTCATTCAGAAAACACATTTTCTTTTACAGCAGACACAAAACCACAGAGCAGCATGAACCTGAACCCTCTGCCTGCCTCGCAATACATTCGTAAACCCAAACGTCCAGACTGAAGTGGACGACATCACATTTAATGAAACTAATTCTTACAGTGTTGGCTGACGATCCATTAACACCTTTTGTGCCAGAAAAAAACCTGGTACACCACTTATACATTGTAGCTCATTCAATAATTAGAATTGTTAGGTGATTGAACTAGTCTAAGATCGGGAAGGGGTTCAGTGTCTTGCACTTATTTGTTCCCCAAAACTGTTATTTTAAACTATACTGTAGGTGCTGACGTTGTTTCCTTTGTTTCCTGATCCCACTTCCAAGAAAAAGCATTAACGACACACTTAAAAATGTTTAAAAAATGCATAGCAATCAATGGGTATGTATACATGTTTACAGTGAGTAATTAGATTAAGGTGATCATAGGAATAAAGCCCTTACATGGTTGAAAGTCCCCCTCAGCAACACATAACATGACCTCAGAGATTGGTTAGTAGAGAAAAATGTAACACAAGAGCCCGCTGTAAAAAAGTCTGAATTAATATACATTTCTGAAAAGTGAACTGTGTATTCATGCAGTAGGAGACACGTGGGTGTTGCAATTCAGTAAGACACACTAAGAAGTCAGCTTTCTCTATGACTGCACATTTAAAATAACAAAACATATCAGGCTAACTGGCCCTTTTTCTTACACCTAACATCCAACTCAACTAAAATTATATTATGACTGGGCTAGTTGCTAGGTCAACATGCATAAAGTAACTGCAGTGTTTTCAGTCAGTACACTATGTCTGAAATCATCAACCACGTCAGTGCCGTCACCACAAACGCCTTTCAAAAGTTTCATAATTTAAGTTAGTTTGAACGATGCAGCAGATCTGGTGTGTGTGTGTGTGTGTGTGTGTGTTTGGAGGCCATACATATGAATTAGTTGAGTGAAAAGAGGCGATCTGTCAAAGGACAACTCCAGCGTGATTAGACTTTTTTGAAAAAGTTTCCTATCCCTTAAGGTGGCTTTATGTAAGTGTTGTTTTTATATTCACAAAAAATTAATTATACATCACTGTTGGCAAAACCTCTGGGGCTCAGTTTCTCCCTATATGGCATAAATTACACCGTGAGCCATCTATTGAAGACAGTGCAATCCATCACGGTGAACAGCTTATAAACCAGAATGCTAATATCAAGTTGTAGATTTACATTTTTCATATTGATGCACACATTCAGGGACAGTACGAGGGCACTGTCAAAGTAAAACTTTCAACCAACAGCTGATAGTCTTTCTGTTTGGCTCTGTATCATGTTAACTTCTTGGGCAAAGTGCTTGCAGCAGCTATTCTACATTCAAAGCTTCTTCCCTGGCTGGAACTCATAACAGCATTTGCTTAAAATGTTTTCACTGAAAAACAGAAAAAACAGCAAAAATCTATTTAAAAGATAAGTCTGGTCATTCTATATTTTTCTTTTTGTAAACAAATCCCAAGCAAAACAACAGTGAATGTATCCCACTAACTAGAATCGCCTGTGTGTCGACACCGAACATGCCTTATTACTCTGTGCCTTAGAGCTCTGTTGTTCTCCAAAAACTATTAACAATACATCAGTGAGCCACACTTTTGCACTGGGCGACATGTTACTTTATTACCATAAACGTACACACTGTAGTTTATGTTGAGTCGTGCTGCTGCAAACACTCTTGTGCAACAAATTAGTATTCATCCACCGCTGAAAAAAGTCCCCAAGAATGGCACTTTTTACTAGTGTTGGAGTAGTGTTTGCTAAAAACTACAGTGCCCAGCAGTTTTAGGAAAAGATTAAGCTTTTAAAAAATGAAGCCTTTGGGCTTGGGGCTAAGAGCTTAAGGTAGTGCAGGAAGGTTGTAAAGTACTGAGAGAGGGACTAAAACGTTGGTTAGAGAAGGAGCAGGAAAGCCAAACACTGAAAACCACAAACTGAAATTGTCCTTGCAGAGCTTAGTGAAGGAAGGAGGTCCTGCTGTCAAAGAACAGAGAACATGATTGATTTTGATTGAATAGCATTCACAAATGTCTCGTTATGGTTTATTTTATTCAACTTCAGTGCCAAATAGATGGAGCTTAATAAACGGCACAAAGAGCCAAAAGTAAATTCCCAAAAGCTTGGGCGAGCGTTGATTTACTGACATTTTTACCCTTCTTTGACTTTCATCCAGCTGTGGTCTCACTCTTCTGACATGCCATACAGATTAAAACAAGTACTATGAATAATTTGCAGATTCTTTTCAGCACCACTCTGTGTAGATAATAAAAAAAGGATCAGATATTTAATACATTTCTCTCCAGATTCATTTGCAGCTGGAGTTCAGCCCTTAGTTTTAGTACACTTCACATTTGACTAGTTCTAATTCATCAAGTAGAATGAACCGAATTGTCTTTGTACCTAGCACTAGTCTTTGGCTACAATTCACAATAAAGGGATCAGTAGAATTGCATCTGATAAAGACGTGACAATCTGATATGTGTGAGTGAGCGCCCAACGTTGTGCAGCTCTTGTACGGCTCTCTGAGTTATTTCTAAAAGGTCATTACAACCAGTAACACAATCTGAGCTACTGTAGTCATGTCAGTCATGAGAAGGTGACATTTGAGGGAAGTCTCCATTAAGAACAAATGAAAACAAAGTCAGTCTGTCATATTAAACTTAGATATCAGTTAAAAAAGGACTAAAATGAGCTGTTAAAAGTGAACGCTCGGTACATCTTCAAGTACATAGTGGACAACAACAAAAGAAATTTGTCCACTGTTGGACCATTCCACTAATTGTGAGAACCAAGCTATGCAAACCAAGCTTCGAGTTTTGGACACAATAACTGTCTGCTGCTGGGTCATAAAGCCAGGGGTCACCAGGATACAGAAAGGACTAACCTATCCTCCATGTTGTTTTGGCAGTTCCGTCCAATTCGGTCAAGCATAGAGCTCCGCTGCTCTGTTGCAGGGTTGGGGACTGCGTCAACAAAACAGAATAGCCAATATAGCGTAACAAAACAAATAACACCTTGGAGTCCTTGGTGAAACAGTCTGAGTCTTAAATATTCAAGTCACGAGTCACTACAACGTCTTATGCCCTGGATCATTAACTGTGATGCCACAACACCTGGACCAAAAGAAAACCTGACAGAAAACCCTAAACTAGGAAATCAGTATTCGCCAGCTCACAGTGCAGCTGCAGTTTTCCCTGAGCAACTTCTCAACTGGGTGCAGCTTGACGATGCGAAAAGGTGAGATCATGGCTTTTGTAGAGGGGGGAGGGAACAGCGGCAGGCACCCAACAGCTTCTCCATCTTGGATTTTGTCTCCAACATAGGCCAAATACTCCGAGGACACGTGTGGGAGGCAGTTAAATATGTCACAGACGGTTTGTAACCTTGAAGCTGCTCTGCGCTGCTTGTGGCTGCTTAGTTTGGGACGTCAAATAGCAAGCTATCCTGAAATCGCTAACATTCAACTGGAGGCAGTTTTCCAGTATATACCTCGATCTATCCTATCCTATCCTAAACCTGCTGCAAGTTTCATAGTAACCTGTGTGTCTCCCTTAAAGGGTGATTGTTATAAAAGTCTTATAAAGTAAGAAAATAATAAACTAATCAGAATCGTTCAGACATTAAACAAGTTGTACAATGCTCTGACATCCACTCTGGCTTTTTTTAAGTTTACAATCTCTACTCTCTGATAAACATAAGTGGATGGCAGCTAATCTGTGTCTGAGAACATATCTGACCCTCTGTGCAAAATACATAAAGCGCTTACTCATGTTTCCATATCTCAACAGTCGTATGGTACTTTTTAAAGCACTTCTTAAAAGCACAAACAAACAGACAAACAAGCCCATAAGGACATGTAAAATGTCTCAAAGGTGCTATATGTAGCGTTTTAACGTGAATAAATCATTGCCACATTAGTTTGCCACATTAGTAAAATTAGTGTAAACAAATCAGGCCATCAGTAAGATGGCATATCAGCCTCTGCTCTGCATTTTAAACAGTCACCAGGTCAGATCTGGAGGTAAATCTGCTGGAGTGCTTTATGGCACATAACAGGAAGAGGGTGCTGTTCTTCGGAGCAAACCAAGCCATCGCATTTAGAGATTTTGGTGATGGTGAACAACAAGAAGAAGAAACAAGGGGGTTACGGGAAAATGGGGTCTTAATGTGTAGAAATGCTTGCACATTTAAAAGCTGTTAATTAGCGTGAGGTAGAGGCGACCAATCGTCTTGACCATGGTCTTACTTATTTACAGTAATTATACCAAAGTAGCACTATCAATATGACAATGATATGCTTGCTTTTTAAAAGTTACACATACCACCTTAAAAATATACAGTTATAATAAAAAGTAAAACAATCCAGTTGACAACAGTCAAACCTAATTTGGAAAAAAGCTATATAAAGTGGCGCAGGAAAAAACAGATTCAAGAGGGAAGTTGATGTTGACTGACATTGAATAATACGATACCATCGGCCCCACTGTGAACCACCAATTACTGCACTAGCTCACAGCAGTCGACACCATTTATCATTAAACAGCAAGCAACCACAGCCGGCCGTACAAACATCCTCGCCGAGAGTCAGTGGCCGCGCTGTTGCTGTGGCAGTGGCAGGAGGAGCCCTACATGGCGTCCTGGTGGGTGGTGGTCGTACAGTATGGCGCTGTGTGGCTGTGGGGCTTGTGTCCTCTGCTCTTCCGTGAGCAGGGCAGGGAACTGGCTGGGGGGGGGGGGGGGGCGCATCCAAGTGGAAAAGCA